>PVHO010012532.1:0-66956 GCA_004024885.1 Saguinus imperator | reverse complement strand
CTGGATAATATCCTGAAGAGTGTTTTCCAGCTTGGATTCATTCTCTTCGTCACATTCTGGTACACCTATCAAACGTAGGTTGGGTCTCTTCACATAGTCCCACATTTCTTGGAGATTTTGTTCATTCCTTTTTGTGCTTTTTTCTTTAATCTTGGTTTCTCGTTTTATTTCATTGAGTTGATCTTCAACTTCTGATATTTCTTCTTCTGCTTGGTCAGTTCGGTTGTTGAAACTTGTGCATGCTTCGCGAAGTTCTCGTGTTGTGTTTTTCAGCTCCTTCAATTCATTCATATTCCTCTCTAAGTTGTCCATTCTCGTTATCAATTCCTCGAATCTTTTTTCAATGTTCTTAGTTTCTTTGCACTGGTTTAGAACATGTTCCTTTAGCTCACTGAAGTTTCTCATTATCCACTTTCTGAAGTCTGATTCCGTCATTTTGTCACATTCATTCTCCGTTCAGCTTTGTTCACTTGCTGGTGAGGAGTTTTCTTCTTTTTTGGACGTGAGGTGTTTTGGTTTTGGGTGCTTTTCTCCTTTTTGCGCTGGTTTCTTTCCATTTTTATGGATTTATCCGCCTGTCGTCTTAGTAGTGGCTGATTTTTTAATTGGGTCTCTGTGTGGACACTGAGATTGTTGATGATGAAATATTTCTGTTACTTAGTTTTCCCTCTCATGATCTATCCTCTCTGCTTTATGAGTGCTGAGGTCCACTCCAGGCCTTGCTTGTCTGGGGTATACTTGCAGCAGCTGCAGAACAGTGAGGGATGATACCAATTTCTTCTTCTGTTGCCCTTGTTCCAGAATGATTCCAGCCAAATATCAGTCTGATTAGTCCTTTTCTGCGGTGACTCCTTGGATATACAAGGGTCAGGGAGCTGCTTGAGGAGACAGTCTGTGCTTTATGGGCGCTCCAGTGATGAGCTGTGAGCTCCGTTATTCATTCAGGGTTGTTGGGAGGTTGTTTATGTCTTCTGCAATAGAACTCATAAAACACCACCCTTTTTTTTTTCACCCTTAGATGCTCTGTCTCAGGGAGTTGGGGCTCTCTTTATGAGTATCTTTTGCACTGTCCTGCCCCACTAGGCGGCAGTCTATTCACTATTTGCCTGCCGGGGCTCTGACCTGCTGGCGCGGGTCTTCCCTGTTTCTGCCTGGTGGAGTCTCTCTGTTATGGCAGGTTGCCTTGGCAACGGCAGGCTGCGTCAGTCCTGGGTGGTACTTCAGTGTGTGTGCACTGCGTCAGCAATGGCGGACGCCCCTCCCTCACTGGGCTGCACCATCCTAGATGCCGGCAGCAAAACTCTCAGCCCCAAGCGCCTTCAGTCACCGCTCTGCTTGTCCCCATGAGCGTGGGACCCGCCAAGCCTGATCACCCAGCTCCCTGCCTCAGAGTCCGTCCTCTCTCTCTCTCTCTTCCTCTCCCCAAGCTGAAAGGTTGACTCTCTTACTGGCACCCCAGGAGCCTGGCGATAGGGCACTCGGATCCGTGGGATCTCCTGTGCTGCTGCCCCTACCCCAGCTCAGATTACGCTTCCCAGGAAACTCCGGGTCTGGCTCATTGTCCAAGTCCTGTTCAATCAGATGGACATGCCAATCTGCCCTTCCAAATCTTAGATTGCCGGTTTAACAGGGCACCCAGACCAGTGAGTTCTGTGCTGTGTCCTTCTGCGGCACTGGCTGAAGAGGCGGCGGGAGCCAGCTGCGTTAGCCAGCTGCACTAGCGTCCCGTGTCTCTCCCACACCTGGAACCTTCAACACTCTGTGGGCATAAAAGGTCCATCTGAGAATGTGGCTAGGACTCACCCTCTGTGCCTTCACCGAGAGCTGCAATCCTGAGTCACCTCTACGACGCCATCTTCGGGTTCAATTCTTATAATTCTAGAAATAAGAGGATTTAAACCTCTATAATTTACCCTATCAAAGTAACTCTTTTATCAGACATATTTCTTACGTTTGGGGTGGCATACCAGATGTTAGGATAGGTATTGAAATATATCATATGCATAGTGCTAGTGTAAAATTTCTTTTCATAGGAGGTACATTAATTGGTCATAGCAGAAGCGAGGGCACACTGTTCGAATTCATAAAAATAGGGTGGTTAGTAGGAGAGCTTTGGTTATAAAGTTGATTGTGTAGGTCTCTGGTATTATTATATTGTATGATGTTGCTAGGAAGATGGTAGTGGTTAGGGAATTTATTATAATAATATTTATATATTCTGCTATGAATAATAGAGCAAATGAGCCTGCAGCATATTCATTGTTGAACCCTGAAACTAGTTCAGATTCACCTTCTGTTAAATCAAAGGGGGCTCGGTTGGTTTCTGCTAATGTGTAGATGAATCATATTATAGCTAGAGGTCATGATGGTAGTAGGAGTCAGGAGTGTTCTTGTGTTGTAATGAGTTATTGTAGGTTAAATGAGCCGCTTATTAGTAAGGTGGATAGAAGGATAATAGCGAGAGTAACCTCATATGAGATTGTCTGGGCTATGGCCCGTAATGCGCTAATTAGTGTGTAGTTTGAATGGGATGCTCAGCCATATCATAGAATTGAGTGGACAGCCAGGCTTGATGTTGCTAGAATAAATAGGAGGCCTAGGTTGAGGTTTATTAGGGGGTATGGCATAGGAAGTGGTGTTCATAAAAGTAGGGCGATTGAGAGAGCTAGGGTGGGGGTGGTTAGATACAGGGTTGTAGTGGATGTAATGGGCAGTAGTGGTTCTTTTGTAAAGAGTTTTATAGCATCTGCAATTGGTTGAAGTGTCCCGTAGGAGCCTACAATGTTAGGCCCTTTTTGGAATTGTATATAGCCCAAGATTTTTCATTCTGTAAGTGTTAAAAATGCTATAGCAATTAGGGCGGGTAAAATTAGTAGGAGTAGGTTGACTATAAACACGTTGTTAAGGAAAGGAATTGAACCTCTGATTATAAAGTTTTAAGTTTTATGCAGTTACCGGGCTCTGCCACCTTAACGAGCCCTGTTCTTGGGTGAAATAATAGTATATAAGATTGAGATATTAGTCATCTAATTTTTGAGGATGCTTTGTGAAGTAGGCCCTATTTCTCTTGTCCTTCCATACTGGGAGAAATATTTAATAGATAGAAACAGACCTGGATTACTCTGGTCTGAACTCAGATCATGTAAGACTTTAATCATTGAACAAACGAACACTTAATAGCGTCTGCAACATTAGGATGTCTTGATCCAACATCGAGGTTGTAAACCCTATTGTCGATATGGACTCTAAAATAGGATTGTGCTGTTATCCCTAGTGTAACTTAGTCCGTTGACCAAGTTATTGGGTCAATAAGTATATGTTTACTTAGACTAGTAAAGTCTTAGTATATGTTTTTCGGAGGTTGTGTTATGCTCCGAGGTCACCCCAACCAAAATTTATAGTACATTGACGATACGTTAATGCCTATTGGCTTTAAAGGTGTTAGTTTATACCATTAAATTGAAGCTCCATAGGGTCTTCTCGTCTTATTTTAGCATATATGCCTCTTCACGGATAGGTCAATTTCACTGATTAAAAGTAAGAGACAGTTAAACCCTTGTGTGGCCATTCATACAAGTCCCTATTTAGAGAACAAGTAATTATGCTACCTTTGCATGGTCAGGGTACCACAGCTGTTGAACATGTGTCACTGGGAAGGCAGTGCCTCTAATACTGGGAATGCTAGAGGTGATGTTTTTGGTAAACAGGCGGGGTAAAGTTTGCCGAGTTTCTTTTACTTTTTAAAATTTTTCCTGAGCGCGTGCCTGTGTTGGGTCAACAGTTTAGTTAATTGGTGAATTAAGTCATAGTATATTTTAAATTGGCTGTTAATTAACAGTAGTTGTTTCAGTCTGAGATAAGCTTATGCAGGGAGAATAATTTCATGCTACTTATATCAACATTATTGCTTCTATTAAATAATAGATTAGTCCAATTTGTTTTAGGAGTTCAGTACAGTTAGTAAAATTAGTAGTGAGCAGGTATTGAGCTTAAACGCTTTCTTAATTGGTGGTTGCTTTTAGGCCAACTATGGTGGTTATATGGTTTACTCTCTATAAAAGGTTATTTCCTAGGGTCTAAAGAGCTGTCCCTCTTTAGACTAACAGTTAAATTTACAGAAAGATTATACGGTTCTGGGAGTAAATTTAAAGCTGAACTAAGATTCTGTCTTGGACAACCAGCTATCACCAGGCTCGGTAGGTTTGTCACCACTACCCACAGATCTTCCTACTATTTTGCCACATAGACGGGTGTGCTCTTTAGCTATCTTTGGGTAACTCGCTTGGTTTTGGGGGGCATTGTTTAAGTTCTCTTTATAAAGTTATTTCTAGTTAGTTCATTATGCAGAAGGTAGAAGGGTTTATCTTTGCTTTTTTGTGCCATATTAGGTTTTTATCTTTCCCTTATGGTACTATATCTATTGCACCTGAAGTCTAATTTCTATCGCCTATACTTTCATAGTAGGTAAATGGTTTAGTTAGTGCAATTGGGTAGTATACTTTAAGGAGGTTTGGACTAGGGTTAGCTCAAAATGATCATTTCTTATGAGATCTTCTTGGTGTAAGCCAGATGCTTTAGTCTAAGTTACGTTTTGATTTATCCAAGCGCACGTTCCAGTATGCTTACCATGTTATGACTTATCACCTCTATATCAGTGTGAAGTGGTTTATTGTTAGTATATTTTTGTGTGATGTTTGAGGAGGGTGATTGGCGGTGTGTGCATGCTTAATGGACTTGTTTCAACCAAGCTCTCTATTCTTGGTTTACTGCTAAATTCACCTTAGGCCCTTAAATTTCATAAGGGTTATCGTGTAGTTTTCTTATTTAGATAATGTAGCCCATTTCTTCCCACGTCATTAGCTGCACCTTGACCTAACGTTGTTATTATGATACTTCTGCTTACTTTACAATCATTAAGGAGTTTGCTGAAGATGGCGGTATACAGGCTGATTGCAAGAGGTGGTGAGGTTTATCGGGGTGTATCAATTATAGAACAGGCTCCTCTAGACGGATGTAAAGCACCACCAGATTCTTTGAGTTTCAAGCTATTGCTTGTAGTGTTCTGGTGAATAAATTTGTTGGCTAAGTTATTGAAGTTTAGGGCTAAGCATAGTGGGGTATCTAATCCCAGTTTGTACCTTAGCTATAGTGTGTTCAGAATACTAAAGCCACTTTCATAATGTATTTCTCTATAACTGTGTTTTTTTTTATTATTTTTGTTTTTTTTACAGTTTTGGACATATGAGTTTAATTACCTGCTAGATTTTTAGATAAAAATATGTGGTAAATGGATGGAAACAAGGTGCATAAACTTAGGAGAGAGGCAGAAATTTTTAAACTTTAGACATTTACAAGATTGGACAATTTTGACATTTAAAATGAAACTTTTTGCCACAAAAAAAACAAATGTATTAAAACTAGTTTCCAGAACTTCCCAAATAACTTTTTAAACATGATTTAAATGTCAATTTTTCTTTGGCAAATCTATCAAAAATACTAATTTTCCTTTTAGAACTTAGTTTAAAATTTATATATTAGATTGTCCTTAATTGATGTGCATTGGAATACCTTTCTCTGAGCCCTAATGGTTTATATCTTTCTTTTAAAATGCATAAGTATCTTTTAATTAAGTTGTCATTATCAAAGATATTCTGGAGCAAATATAAAAAATTAAACATCTATAAATTCTTCTGTTATAGTGTAGCAATTTATCCTCTAATCCATAGTGGTCTATCAATTGAGTAAGGCTTAGTTTCTTGTTCTCTTCAGACACAGCTGACTGCAACTCATAAAGCAACAGTTGGCTACAGCTTCTCCACTTCTTTATTAACAACTGTAACTGAGACAGATCATTCTTTGATCGATACATTTTGACTAGTTTTAGACTCTGAAGAAGGTCTTATTTCTCCTGAACCTGCTTCACCAATTTGGCTTTTTCATCGCTTAATCTTTGTTTAGGAAGATTCTCATTCACAAACTCATTTTGGAGAACACTGCATGACCCAGAATTAAGTGACTGAGAGTCACAGACACTGAGATTCTTCAAAGTGTTTTCTTCAAATTTACTGTCTATGTATTTAAAACTTTCTTGAAATTCCAAACAGTTTTTCTCTGTGGAAGATGCTGGTTTCTCTGAAAAGATCTGATCATTTTCTTCATTCTCTACTTTAAGACGTTTCAACACATTGTAACAGGAATTAAATGAAGATCTTGATTTTTTTAAATCTTTTTCTAAGCGTTGCACTCATAGGTTAGAGCACAGAATGGATCCACTGGAAGAACAAAGATGTTCATACTTGTTTTCGTGAACTACTTGTTGTATAGGGAGATGATGGAATTGCAGAGACCTGAGGAATGTTAGGTAAAACCGCAGCTGAGTCTGATGGACTTTCCATTCTGAAAATGAAATCTTGGTTTTTCTCGATCCCGAGGGGGGCGCGCTTCTGTTCCTGGCTTCCCTTGCCTTTTTTTAACCGCCTTCCGTCCGGCTTCCTTGTTTTTGTGCGTTTGTGAAGTGCTCCTGAAAGTGCCCTGCCCCCCCACCCGGCGCATCCATTCCCTGGTTCCCCTATAACTGTGGTTTTTTACGATTTAGTTATAGGTTAGATTTATTATGATTGGGTTAAAGCCTTAAACACTCTTTACGCCAGGCTCTATTAACTTGAGTCAATCGTATGGCCACGGTGGCTGGCACAAAATTGACCAACTGTAATGGTCAGTGTTACTTAGTTAAACTTTTGTTCATTGCTAAAAGTCTGTCACTGCTGTTTCCCATGGGGGTGTGGCTAAGCAAAGTGTTTTGAGCTGCATGTATGCGTGCTTGATACTCACTCCTCGTGTTCTGATAGAGGGCATTCTCACAGGGCTGTGGATGCTTGCATGTGTAATCTCACTGAGAGCTAATAGAAAGGCTAGGACCAAACCTATGTGTTTATGGGGTTACAACTATCCGTCCAGACATTTTCAGTGTCTTGCTTTAAAATTAATCTACATTAACTTGACATACTTGAATAATGTACAGTGGGTTATTGTGGGTAAAAATTTTTTCTTTGTAATAGTATAAGTTTGTTCTCTGAAGGGTGTGGTTTGAGGTATGCGAGGAGTAGTCATATGCGGTACTACTTATTTATCTGAGTGTGTGGAATATAAATATATACAGGGGTTATATTTTTTGTTTAAATAATGGTAGATATCAGTAGTAGGATGTCTCTTTGTGGTACATGCCTCAGAAAATATGGAGTTTTGGGGTTGGAAAACGGGTTATTATAAACAATTTATTGCGGGGTAGTGGTTTTGGAATTATAATTTGGGTAAAGTGCAAAATAATTATTTATTATGTCCTGTAACCATTAATTCAACTGCAACTTGGTGGGTGGGGTGGGGTTCAAGACATTCAATACCAGGCGCGATGATAGCATAAAGTCTGGCAAAACGCAGTCAGGTGCTACAGGATGATGGTTGGAACCTCCTTCCAGGAGCCTCCTGGCAATGCTGATGATTACATTCCTTTCCTACCAGAGGCACCCATGCATCCAGTGATGAGATTAAGAGGGTGATAGCGCCACACCATCGTGATGTCTTATTTAAGGGGAACATATGTGTGATCTTATTTGTATGGCCCTGAGGTAGGAACCAAATGCCAGATATAGTTTCAGTATAATCAAGCCCTGTCTACATGGGCCAGGAGCGAGAATACTATCAGATGTGGGCGGGTTGCTGGTTTCACGTAGGTTGGTAGATTAAGAGACCAAATGTATTTGATGGATATCCATGGTTGGGTCGACTGTCTAATTAATATGTGCTATGTCCAATTAATCTTGTCATGTATTAATGTACTATTGGTGGACAATGCTTGCCTAGTGAATATCCATGTGTGGAATGTTAGGATGTTAATTAATGCTTTCATGCGTTATGTCCTGATATGCTGTTATAGTTCATGCTTGTAAGCATGTTTGTGAGGTTAGTATGTACATTTAGATTTAATGTACTATATATAGTCAAGCATGTGTAGTACTGTGCATTATTCATGGGGGCAAGCAGTAATGCACTAATTACATAGTGAATTAAAATGTTGTGTATACTTGTAAAGTACTTTAATGCTGAGCCATCAATAAGACTTGGTTTAGTCATTCAGGGAGTAGTTTAATATTAGAATCCCAGCTTTGGGTGTTGATGGTGGAATTAAATATTCTTTCCCCGATTGTTCTGGGGAGAAGTGTTCTCCATTTCTGGTTTACAAGACCGGTGTATTGGTTTATACTACAAGGACGTCTATCATTTGATTAGTTTGTTTTCAATTAGGGCAAAAAGGGGGATTAGACTAATAATAATAAGAAAATACATAACAGATGCTGTTTGGCTGATGGTTATGAATGGGTATTCAACTGGCTGGCCCCCAATTCATGTGAGTATTAGTAGATCAGCTACTAGGGTTCAGAATAGTATTTGGGTGATTGGTCGAAATGCTATGCTTTGTTGTTTGGATAGGTGTGTTATGGGGATAATTATTAGGATGAGGATTGATAGTACGAGAGCCAGAACGCCTCCTAATTTGTTGGGAATGGATAGTAAAATTGCGTATGCAAATAGAAAATATCACTCTGGTTTGACGTGGGGTGGGGTGTTTAGGGGGTTGGCTAGTGTATAGTTATCTGGGTCTGTTAATAGGTCAGGTGTGAATAGGGTTAAGCTAATTAGGAATAGCAGGAGAAATACCAACCCAAGGATGTCTTTAGTTGTGTAGTATGGGTGAAAGGAAATTTTGTCGGGCTCTGATGTCATTCCTGATGGGTTACTTGAGCCTGTTTCATGCAGAAACAGAAGCTGAATGGCTGCTAGGGCTGCAATAATGAAAGTTAGAATGAAGTGGAAAGTAAAGAATCATTTGAGGGTGGCTTTGTCTACTGAAAATCCACCTCAGATTCATTGAACTAGATTGGATCTGATGTAGGGGATAACTGATAAAAGGTTTGTGATTACTGTAGCCCCTCAAAATGATATTTGGCCTCATGGGAGGACATAGCCTATGAATGCTGTGGCCATGGTAGCAAGTAGTAGGATTGTACAGATATTTCAAGTCTTCAGAAAAAGGAAAGATCCATAGTGTAGGCCTCGGCCAATGTGGAGGAATAGGCAGATGAAAAACATGGATGTGCCATTGGCATGTAGGTAGCAGATTATTCAGCCATAGTTAATGTCTCGGGTAATGTGGGCGACTGAGGAGAAGGTGGTAAAGGTGTCTGGTGTGTAGCGTATAGCTAGGAATAGGCCTGTAGTAATTTGAATAATTAGACAAGTGCTTAGAAGTGAGCCAAAGTTTCATCAAGAGGAAATGTTGGATGGTGTGAGGAGGTCAATGAATGATTCATTGATGATTTTTGCTAATGGGTGAGTTTTACGAGGGGAAGTCATTAAGATTCTTACAGTTGAAGTACAACAATGGTTTTTCATATCATTAGTCATGGTTATAACCCATGTGGGAATAATGACATATGCTTTATTTTCATGAAATATTATTTTGGTAATAGGTTTTGTGGGGTTTTCTTCTAAGCCTTCACCTATTTATGCTGTGTTTGTGTTAATTTTTAGTGGTGCTGTAGGTTGTGTAATTACATTATATTTTGGTGGGTCTTATATGGGGCTTATAGTTTTCTTGATTTGTTTGGGTGGAATGATGGTTGTTTTTGGTTAAACTGCGGTGATAGCAATTGATGAGCACCCTGAAACATGGGTGTCAAGTACTGATATTTTAGGTATTTTTATGTTAGGTTTGATAATGGAGATGGGTATAGTATTCTTGCTGGGTGGGGATCCTAATAAAAGGTTAGAAGTTACAGTTAGCTATAAAACTGTGGCAAGTTGAATAATTTATGAGGGTGAAGGGCCAGAACTGATTTGTGAAGATCCTATGGGTGCTGCTGCTTTATATAATTATGGTATTTGAGTTGTTTCAGTTACTTGTTGGGCATTGTTTATGGGAATGCATATTGTAATTGAGCTTACTCGGGGTGGGGGGTTAAATGCTAAATAGTTAGGAGTAGCACTAGGGTTGGTGGGATAAAGAAAGATAGAAAGTAGAGTTTGATAAGGCCTTTTTGAGTTGACGAGGTTGTGGAGATTGAAATTTGAGTTTGTGTTGTTATTTTTGGTACATATTTTTCTAGTCACAATAGATCTAGTAGGGCTGAGGTAAGGTTTTGGCTTGTGGTTAGGCTTGAGTGAGGGTTTAATCGGTGTGTAGTGGTTGAGTAAAAGCCTAGTATGTTAGAGAAGTAGGAGGTTTTTAATGGGGTGCTTAATTTTATATTGTTAGTTATTAAACTGAGTTCTGTTGCTACAAGAAGTCCTAACATGGTTACACCTAAAGCTATAAGTTTAAGGTAACATGGTATGGTGACTTGGGGGTGTGAGGCAGGAGGAACGCAGTTGAAAATAAGAAACCCGGCAAAAATGCTACCCACTGCTAGGTGGTTAATTGGGTTTATTAGTAAGGGGTTATTTTCATTAATTAAAATAAGTGTTGTGAAGCGAGGGTGTCCTGTTATAGTGAAGAAAATAATGTGGACGCTGTACATAGCTGTGAGGGAGGTGGCTATGAGGGTAGTTGTGTGGGCTTAGGCATTTGTATATGATGTGTTGGCGGTCTCGATGATCAGGTCTTTTGAGTAGAATCCTGTGAGAAAAGGTAAACCTATAAGTGCAAAGCTGCCAATGACGATGGATGAGGATGTGAAAGGTAAAGTTTTAAATAGGCCTCCTATTTTGCGAATATCTTGTTTATTATTTAGACTGTGAATAATAGAGCCTGCAGATAGGAAAAGTATGGCTTTGAAGGAAGCGTGTGTGCAGATGTGAAGAAAGGCTAAATGTGGTTGGTTGATGCCGATTGTTACTATTATAAGGCCTAGTTGACTTGAGGTTGAAAAGGCTACAATCTTTTTTAAGTCGTTTTGTGTTAGAGCACAGATTGCTCTGAATAGAGAGATGATAGCACCTAATGATAGAATGAGTGTTTGAATAAGTAGGTTGTTTTTGATTAGGGGGTGGAAGCGGATAATTAAGAAAATCCCTGCTACAACTATTGTGCTAGAATGTAGTAGTGCTGAAACTGGAGTAGGCCCTTCTATAGCAGATGGAAGTCATGGATGTAGGCCAAATTGGGCCGATTTTCCTGTTGCTGCTAAAAGAAGGCTAATTAGGGGGAAAGAGTTTGGGGAGGTGTCAAGGATAAATATTTGTTAAAAATCTCATGAGTTAGAGTATAGAAAGAATCATGCCATTGCTAAGATAAAGCCAATGTCTCCAATGCGGTTGTATAAAATTGCTTGCAAGGCTGCCGTATTTGCATCTGCTCGACCGTATCATCAGCTAATGAGTAAGAAAGACATAATGCCTATTCCTTCTCAGCCGATAAAAAGTTGGAATATATTGTTAGCAGTAATTAGAATTAATATTGTGATGAGAAAAATAAGTAGATATTTGAGAAATTGGTTGATGTTTGGGTCTGAGCTCATATATCATATTGAAAATTCTACAATTGATCAGGTAACGAAAAGTGCTATGGGGGTAAATATTATGGAGAAAATTCTATTTTAAAGTTTAATCATGATTTGATGGTGTGGATTGTTATTCAATGTCAGTTTGAGATTATTGACTCTTGACCCATAAAGATGAATATTATTATAGATAGGATGCTGATGGTAAGGGCATAGATAATGGCTAATTTTACATAGTGGGGATATAGAACGTTTTTGTGTGGGTTAATGAAGGTAATAATGATGGGTGCTAGTAGTGGAATTATTGTTATTAAGATTATGGAAGAGTGTATTTTTACTTTTATTTGGAGTTGCACCAATGTTTTTGGTTAATAAGACCAACGGATAACTACTATCCTTTAAAAGTTGAGAAAGCCAAGTTGTTAGGCTTGGTAGCATGAATTAGCTTTCTCAGTAGTTAAGAAGTTGTGAGCTTCTATTATTAGATTCACAATCTAATGTTTTTATTAAACTATAGCTACAGGGTGTTAGTCCTATGGTTGCTTTAGGGTTTAGGGTGAGTAGAAGTATTGGTGCTATGTGTATTAGTATTAGTGTATTTTCTCATGTGAATAGGGGTTTTACATTGCTAGTGCTGTATGTTAATGGCCCTCGTTGTGTTGAGGTAAATATGTGGAGTGAGTATAGGGCTGTAATTAGTATACTAAACCCTGTAAATATAATAGTAAAATTAGATCAGGAAAAGGAAGCTAGGATTGTTAACAGTTCACCGACTAGATTAATAGTTGGGGGTAGGGCGAGGTTAGCTAGAAGCCATCAGAGTGCTAGTAATGGGAATAGTGCTTGAAGGCCCTGGGTAAATATTATAGCTCAGCTATGGATTCGTTCATAGTTTGAGTTTGCTAGGCAAAATAGCAGAGATAAGTCCATGAGCGATCATTAGGATTATTGCACCAGTGAGGCTTCAAGGGGTTTGGATAAGAATTGCTAGGATAACAAGTGTCATATGACTGACAGAGGAGTAGGTGATGAGTGATTTTAGGTCAGCTTGTCATAGGCAGATGGAACTTGTTATGACTATGCCTCATAGGGATAAGGTAAGAAAGGGGTAGCTTATTTTTTTCTGTTATAGGGTCGAGGATAGGAGTAATTCGCATTATTCGGTTACCACCTAGCTTTAGTAGAACTGCCGCAAGTACTATTGAGCCAGCAATTGGGGCCTCAACGTGGGCTTTAGGTAATCATAGATGTAGTCTGTACAGGGGTATTTTGATTATAAAAGCTATTATACATCCTAATCATATGATGTTATTGGTTCAGGATAGTAAGATTTCTTTAGTATTGATTGTCATTGTAAGTATGTTTAGGGATCCTAGGATAGCTTAAATAATATAGGAGTGTGATTAGTAGGGGGAGAGATCCTGCTAGTGTGTAAAATAAGAAGTATGAGCCAGCGTTGAGGCTTTCTGGCTGATAGCCTCAGCGAGTAATAATAATTAAGGTAGGAATCAGAGTACTCTCAAATAAAATATAGAATAGGACTAGTTCGGTAGCCAAGAATGTTATAATTAGGGAAATTTGTAGAAGAAGTAGTATTGAGATATATAGTTTTTTTCATGGGATAGGGTTGTTGTATAGGTGCTGCTGTGTTGCTAGAATTATTAGTGGTAGCAGTCAGGTTGTTAATATTAGTAGGGGTGATGTTAATGGGTCTGAGAAGAAAGTTAGTGATATGTTACATGAGTTGTTTGGTATGTATAATATTAGAAGCGTGAAAGTACTAACTAGTAAGCTACAGGCCATTGTATTAACTCATATCGTGATTTTTTGAAAGTCATATTGTTGGCAGTATTATGATTGTTGGTAGAATAATGTTTAGCATTGGAGTAGGTTTAAGTTTTGCACATAGTCTAAACCATACATATTGGAGATTAGAACTAATAGGGCTATGCCTACAGCAGCTTCGCATGTGGAAAATACTAGGATAATGAGTATCATGTATATTAATATTAAGTGCATGTTTAAAGTTGTAAGTGTAATTATAATGAATAGTGATAGTACTATGCCTTCCAAAAATAGTAATGATGACATTAGATGAGATCAATACACCAGCAGTCCTAATAATGATATAAAATATGCTAGTATTATGTTAATATAAATAAAAGGCACATTGGTAAATATGAGTATTCATAATCTAATGAGTCAAAATCATTTGTTTTTTTATTTTACTTTTTAAAAAATTTTTTAAATTTTTATTGCATTATAGGTTTTGGGGTACATGTGCAGAATGTGCAAGATAGTTGCATAGGTACACACATGTCAGTGTGCTTTGCTGCCTTCCTCCTCTTCACCCACAATTGGCATTCATCCCCAGGCTATCCCTCCCCAGCCCCCCCATGTCCTTCCCCCTTCCCCCCAATAGACCCCAGTGTGTAGTAGACCCCCTCCCTGTGTCCATGTGTTCTCATTTTTCTCACCCGCCTATGAATGAGAATATGCGGTATTTGTTTTTCTGTTCTTGTGTCAGTTTGCTGAGAATGATGTTTTAAATAAACTATATACCAATTCAACTCAATCCAATCCCTTTTGAGTTCACTCATATATTAGCCCTAACACTAGAATAATAAGCAGGACAAAGATTATATTGATTGTTAGCATTAAGTTATTTGTTTAGGTTGCTCATGGTAGGGGTAGTAGAAGGGTGATCTCTAGGTCGAATAGAAGAAACGTAATGGCGATTAAGAAAAACTTTATAGAGAAAGGTAGGTGGGCGGAGGTTGTAGGGTCAAATCCGCATTCATGGGGGTTGTGTTTTTCTGTATATGTATTTAATTGTGGGAGTCAAAATGTAATAGTGATAAGAAGGGGTAGTGTTTTAACCTGTCGTGCTGGGATGTGCCTTGCTTGGATTTCCCTTGCCTTGCCTTGCCTTGCCTGAATTTGACTTGCCTCGATTTGACTTGCCTTGCCTTGCCTTGTTTTGCCTGGATTTGTCTTTCTTAGATTTGTCTTGCCTAGTCTTGCCTTGCCTGGATTTGGCTTGCCTGAATTTTTCTTGCCTTGTCCTGCCTTTTCTGAATTTCCCTTGCCTGCATTTGACTTGCTTGGCCTGGCCTTGCCTGTGTTTTCTTGCCTGAATATGCCTTGCCTTGCCTGGCCTTGTGTTGCCTGGATTTATTTTGCCAAATTTGACTTGCCTTGCCTTGATTTTTTTGGTCTAAGATGTTTGCCTGGATTTGCCTTGCGTTTTCTTGCCTTTATTTTCCTTGCCTGGATTTACCTTGCCTTGCCTTGCCTTACCTGGATTTCTTTACCTGGATTTGGCTTGCCTTGCCTTTGCCAGATTTGCAGTGCCTGAATTTTTCTTGGCTTGCCTTGCCGTGCCTGGATTTGACTTGCCTAACTTTGCCTTTGGTTGCCAGCCTTGCCTGGATTTGCCTTTTCTTGCCTAGCCTTGCCTGGATTTGTGTTGTCTTACCTTGCCTTGCCTGGATTTGTCTTGTCTTGCCTTGCCTTGTCTGGAGGTTTCTTGTCTTTGCTGCCTTGTCTGGATTTGTCTTGCCTTGCCTTCACTTCCCTGGATTTTGTTTTCGTTGCCTTGCCTTGACTGGATTTGCCTTGCCTTGCCTTGCCGTGTTTAGAATTGCCCTGTCTGGATTTGCTATGCCTTATTTTGCCTTGCTTTCATTTGCCTTGCCTGGATATGCCTTGCCTTGCATTGCATTGCATTGCGTTTCCTGGATATACCTTGCCTAATTTGCCTTGCCTTGCCTTGCCTGGATTTGCCTAGCCTGGATTTTTCTTCTCTAGAATGCCTTGCCTGGATTTGCCTTGCCTTGCCTTAATTTGGATGGGTTTGCCTTTTCTAGATTTGCCTATCCTTTTCTAGTATTGCCTTGCTAGGGTTTGCCTTACATGGATTTGCCTTGCTTTGCCTTTCCTGGATTTGTCTTGCCTTGCCTAGCCTTTTTTTGCCTGCATTTGCTTACATAAATTTCCCTTGCCTTGCCTTTTCTTTCCTGGATTTGACTTCCCTGGATTTGCCTTGACTTGACTTGCTTTGCCTTGCCTTGCCTGGATTTGATTTGCTTTTTCTTGCCTTGCCTGGATTTGCCTTGCCTGGATTTGTCTTGACTTCTTTTGCCTTGTCTAGATTTTCCTTGCCTGGATTTTCCATGCCTTTTTTTTGTAATCTCTGGATTTGCATTGTGTGGATTTGCCTTTCTTGGATTTGTCTTGCCTGGATTTGACTTTCCTGGATTTGCCTTGATTTGCCTTTCCTTGCCTGGGTTTGCCTTGCCTAGATTTGCCTTGCCTTACATTGCTTTGTGTGGATTTTTCTCGCCTTGATTTTGCCTGCCTTGTCTTGACTTGCCTTGATTTGACATGCCTGAATTTTCCGTGTTTTGACATGCTGTGCCAGATGTGCCTTGTTTGGATTTGCCTTGCATTGCCTTGCCTAAATTTGAATTGCCTCGATTTGACTTGCCTTGCCTGGATTTGCCTTTTCTAGATTTGTCTTGCCTAAACTTGCCTGGTTTGATTTTTCTTGCCTGGATTTTTCTTGATTTCCCTTATTTTACCTGTATTTGACTTGCCTGGATTTGCCTTTCCTTGCCTTGCATTTCCTGGATTTTCCATGCCTGGATTAGCCTTGTCTGGATTTGCCTTGTCTTGCCTTCCTTTGCCTTGCCTGGATTTTCCTTACATGGATTTGCCTTGCCTTGCCTGAATTTGCCTTGCCTGAATTTGTTTTTCTTTGCCTTGCCTTGCCTGAATTTGCCTTACATGGATTTGCCTTGCCTTTTTTTCTCTTTCCTGGATTTTACTTGCCTGGATTTGCCTTGCCTTGCCTTGCCTAAATTTGCCTTGCCTTCTTTTGCCTTGCCTGGATTTGCCTTGTTTGAATTTGCCTTGACTTCTTTCACCTTGCCTGAATTTGCCTTGCCTTGATTTACCATGTTTTGCCTTGTATTTCCTGAATTTGCCTTGTATGGATTTGCCTTCTTTTTTTTTTCTGTGTTGCCTAGATTTTACTTGCCTGGATTTGCCGTGATTTGCCTTTCCTTGCCTGGATTTGTCTTGTTTTAATTTGCCCTGTTTTGCCTTGAATTGTCTTGATTTGTCATGCCTAGATTTTTGTGCTTTGAACTGCCATGCTGGAATGTGCTTACCTGAATTTCCTTTGCCTTGCCTTGCCTTGCCTGAGTTTGACTTGCCACGGTTTAACTTGCCTTGCCTTGCCTTGCCTGGATTTGCCTTTCCTAGATTTGTTTTGCCTACTCTTGCCTTGCCTGGTTTTTGCCTTACCTGAATTTGCCTTTCCTGAATTTTCATTGCCTTGTCTTGCCTTGCCTGAATTCGCCTTGCCTGGATTTGACTTGCCATGCCTGGACTTGCCTGTGTGTTTTGTTTGCCTGGATATGCCTCACCTTGCCTTGACTTGCATTGCCTGCATTTACCTTGCCTAATTTGCCTTGCATTCCCTTGCCATGCCTTGCCTGAATTTTCCTTGAATTGCCTGGCCTTGCGTTGCCTGCATTTACCTTGCTGATTTTGCCTTGCCTTGCCTTGCCTAGATTTGCCTTGTCTTGATTTTTCTTGTCTAGGATGTTTGCCTTGATTTGCCTTGCATTTCCTGGCCTCTATTTGCCTGGCCTGAATTTACCTTTCCTTGCCTTGCCTAAATTTTCTTTACCTAGATTTGGCTTGCCTTCCCTTTGCCAGATTTCCTTTGGCTGGATTTTTCTTGGCTTGCCTGGCTGTTTCTGGATTTGACTTGCCTAAATTTGTCTTTTGTTGCCAGCCTTGCCTGGATTTGCCTTGCCTGGATTTGCCTTCCCTTGCCTAGCCTTGTCTGAATTTGTCTTGTCTTGTTTGCCTTTGCTGATTTTGCCTTGCCTTTCCTGGATGTTCCTTGTCTTAGTTACCTTGCCTGGATTTGCCTTGCCTAAATTTGTCTTGCCTTGCCTTGCCTGGATTTTTCTTGTCTTGCCTCGCCTTGCCTTGACTGGATTTGCCTTGCCTTGCCTGGAGGTTCCTTGTCTTTGTTGCCTTGACTGGATTTGTCATACCTAATTTTGCCTTGCCTTCGTTTGCCTTGCCTGGATATGCCTTGCCTTGCCTTGTCTTGCATTGCATTTCCTGGATTTACCTTGCCTAATTTCCCTTGCCTTGCCTTGCCTGCGTTTGCCTTTAATGGATTTGCCTTGCCTTGCCTTAATTTGTATGGATTTGCCTTTCCTGGATTTTCCTTGTTTTTTCCCTAGGCTTGCCTTGCCTGGATTTGCCTTACATGGATTTTCCTTGCCTTGCCTTGCCTGGATTTGCCTGGCCTTGCCTTGTTTTTCCCTACCTGGATTTGCCTTACATGAATTTGCCTTTCCTTGTTTTTTCCTTTTCTGAATTTGACTTGTCTGGGTTTTTCCGTGTCTTGCTTTGCCTTATCTTGCCTTGCCTTGCCTGAATTTGCCTTGTTTTCCTTTGACTTCCCTTGGTTTGTTTTGCCTAGTTTTGTTTTGACCTTTTTTGCCTTGCCTGAATTTGTTTTGCCTGAATTTGTCAGGCCTTGTTTTCTATTTCCTGGATTTGTCTTTTGTAGATTTGCCTTGCTTGGATTTGCCTTGCCTTCTTTTGCCTTGCCTTGCCTTGATTTGACATTTTTGGATTTGCCTTGATTTGCCTTTCCTTGTCTGGATTTTCTATGCCTAGATTTGCCTAGCCTTAAATTGTCTTGCGTGGATTTTTTTGCCTTGATTTTTCCTGCCTTGCCTTACTTGCCTTGATTTGACATGCCTGGATTATTCGGGTTTTGACCTGCCATGCTGGGATGTGACTTGCCTCGATCTTCCTTGCCTTTACTTGCCTTGCCTGAATTTGACTTGCCTCGATTTGACTTGCCTTGTCTGGATTTGTCTTTCCTAGATATGTTTTGCTTAGTCTGTCCATGCCTGGATTTGGCTTGCCTGAATTTTCTTTGCCTTGTTCTGCCTTGCCTGAATTCCCCTTGCCTGCATTTGACTTGCCCAGCCTGGACTTGCCTGTGTTTTCTTGCCTGGATATGCCTTGTTTTGCCTGGCCTTGCATTGCCTGAATTTACCTTGCCTAATTAGCCTTGCCTTGCCTGTATTTGCCTTGCCTTGATTTTTCTTGTCTAGGATGTTTTGCCTGGATTTACCATGCGTTTCCCTGCCTCTATTTGCCTTGCCTGGATTTACATTGCCTTACCTTGACTTACCTGGATTTCTTTACCTGGATTTGGCTTGCCTTGCCTTTGCCAGATTTGCATTGCCTAGATTTTTCTTTGGCTTGACTTGCCGTGCCTGGATTTGACTTGCCTAAATTTGCCTTTCGTTGCCAGCCTTGCCTGTATTTGTCTTGCCTTGCCTTGCCTTGCCTGGATTTGTCTTTTCTTGCCTTGCCTTGCCCGGATTTGCCTTTCTTTTCCTTGCCTTGCCTGGAGGATTCTTGTCTTTGTTGCCTTGCCTGGTTTTGTCTTGCCTTGCCTGGTCTTGCTTGTGTTTTCCTTGCTTGGATATGCCTTGCCTTGCCTGGCCTTGTGTTGCCTGCATTTACCTTGCCTATTTTGTTTTGTCCTGCCTTGCCTTGCCTTGCCCGAATTTTCCTTGCATTGCATGGCCTTGCGTTGCCTGCATTTACCTTACCTAATTTGCCTTGCCTTGCCTTGCCTGAATCTTCCTTGCGTTGCCTGGCCTTGCGTTGCCTGCATTTACCTTCCCTATTTTACCTTGCCTTGCCTTGCCTTGATTTTTCTTGTCTAGCATGTTTTGCCTGGATTTGCCTTGCGTTTTCTTGTCTGTATTTGCCTTGCTTGGATTTACCTTGCCTTGCCTTGCCTGGATTTTTTTTTCCTGGATTTGGCTTGCCTTCTCTTTACTGAATTTTCTTTGCCTGAATTTTGCTTTTCTTGCTGTGCCTGGATTTGACTTGCCTAAATTTGCCTTTTGTTGCCAGCCTTGCCTGGATTTTCCTTCCCTTGCCTAACCCTGTTTGTATTTGTCTTGCCTTGTTTTGCCTTGGCTGGATTTGCCTTGCCTTGCCTTGCCTTGTCCTTCCTGGGTTTTCCTTGTCTATGTTACCTTGCCTGGATTTGCCTTGCCTGAATTTGTTTTGCTTTGCCTTGCCTGGATTTGTGGTGTCTTGCCTTGCCTTGCCTGGATTTGTCTTGCCTTGCCTTGCCTGAAGATTTCTTGTCTTGGTTGCCTTGCCTGGATTAGCCTTGCCTGGATTTTTCTTGCTTCACCTTCACTTGCCTGGATCTTCCTTGACTGGAATTTTCTCGCCTTGCCTTGACTTGCCTGGATTTGACTTGCCTGAATTTGCCTTGCCTTGCTTTGCCATGTTTACAATTGCCTTGTCTGGATTTGCCATGCGTTATTTTGCCTTTCCTGCGTTTGCCTTGCTCAAATATGCCTTTCCTTGCCTTACCTTGAATTGCATTGCTGTTCCTGGATTTACCTTGCCTAATTTGCCTTGCCTTGCCTGGATTTTTCTTGTCTAGAATGTCTTGCCTGGATTTGCCTTGCCTTGCTTTAATTTGTATGGATTTGCCTTTCGTGGTTTTTTCTTTCCTTCCCTAGTCTTGCCTTGCCCGGATTTGCCTTACATAGATTTTCCTTGCCTTTCCTTGCCTTGCCTTGCTTTGCCTGGATTCACCATTCATAAATTTTCATTGTCTTGCCTTTTCTTTCTGGATTTGACTTGCCTGAATTTGCCTTGATTGCCTTGCCTTGTTTTGCCTTGGTTTGACTTGCTTTTCTTTGTCTTGCCTGGATTTGGCTTGACTTTTTTGACTTGCCTGGATTTGCCTTGCCTGGATTTGCCATGCCTTGCCTTGACTTGCCTTGATTTGACATGCCTGGATTTTCCGTGTTTTTTTTCCAGTTGTGGTGGGATGTGCCTTGCTTGGATTTCCCTTGCCTTGCCTTGCCTTGCCTTGCCTTGCGTGAAGTTGACTTGACTCATTTTGACTTGCCTTGCCTGGATTTGCCTTTCCTAGATTTGTCTTGTCTAGTCTTGCATTGCCTGAATTTGCCTTGCCTGGATATTTTTTTCCTTGTCCTGCTTTGCCTAAATTCCCCTTGCCTGCATTTGACATGTCTGGCCTGGCATTGCCTGTGGTTTTTTTTGCCTGAATATGTCTTGCCTTGCCTGGCATTACATTGCGTTCATTTACCTTGCTTATTTTGCCTTGCCTGAATTTGCCTTGTTTCCATTTTTCTTGTCTAGAATGTTTTGCCTGGATTTTCCTAGCGTTTCCTTGCCTCTATTTGCCTTGCCTTGCTTTGCCTGGATTTTCTTTACCTAGATTTGGCTTGCCTTTTCTTTGCCGAATTTGCATCTAGGCAAGGCAAATCCAGGCAAAGAAAGGCAAATTAAGGCAAATCCAGGCAAGTCAAATCCAAAAAAGGCAAAAGGAGGCAAGGCAAATTCAAGCAAGGCAAATATACACAAAGAAAATCCAGGGAATACAAGGCAAGGCATGGAAAATCCAGGAAAGGCAAATCCAGGCAAAACAAAAGAATTGAATTGTAATCAGTTTTTATGGATTTGCTGTTTGTGGATTTGCCTTTCCTTTCCTAGGCTTGCCATGCCTGAATTTGCCTTATGTGGATTTGCCTTGCCTTGCCTTGCATTGCATTGCGTTTTCTGGATTTACCTTGCCTAATTTGCCTTGCCTTGCCTTGCCTGGATTTGGCCTGCCTTGCCTTGCCTTGCTTTGCCTGGATTTACCTTACATGGATTTGTCTTGCCTTTCCTTCCTTTTTTTGGATTTGTCTTGCCTGAATTTGCCTTGCCTTGCCTTGTCTTGTCTTGCCTGGATTTGTCTTGCCTTTCCTTGCCTTGCCTGTCACTTGCCTGGATTTGCCTTGACTTCTTTTGCCTTGCCTGGATTTGTCTTTCCTGGATTTTCCATGCCTTGCCTTGTATTCCCTGGATTTTCCTTGTGTGTATTTGCCTTGCTTGAATTTGCCTTGCCTCCTTTTGCCTTTTCTGGATTTGACTTGCCTGGATTTGCCTTGATTTGCCTTTCTTTGCCTGGATTTGCCTTGCCTAGATTTGCCTTACCTTATATTGCCTTGCGTGGATTTTTTTTGCCTTGATTTGCCCTGCCTTGCCTTGATTTGTCTTGATTTGACATGCCTGAATTTTCCGTGTTTTGACCAGTCATGCCAGAATGTGCCTTGCTTGCAGTTCCCTTGCCTTGCTTTGCATGAATTTAACTTTCCTCGATTTGACTTGCCTTGCCTCGCCTTGCCTGGATTTGTCTTTTCTAGATTTGTCTTGCCTAGTCTTTCCTTGTCTGGATTTTCCTTGCCTGGATTTTTCTTGCCTTGTCCTGCCTTGCCTGAATTCTTGCCTGCATTTGACTTGTCTGGCCTGGCCTTTCCTGTGTTTTTCTTGCCTAAATATGCCTTTCCTTTCCTGGCTTTGCATTTTCTGGATTTACCTTGCCTAATTTGCCTTGCCTAGATTTGCCTTGCCTTGATTTTTCTTGTCTAGGATATTTTGCCTGGATTTGCCTTGCTTTTTTTTTTTACCTCTATTTGCCTTGCCTGGATTTACCTTGCCTTGCCTTGTTCTACCTGGATTTTCTTTACCTGGATTTGGCTTGCCTTTTCTTTGCTGCATTTGCATTTCCTGGATTTTCCTTGGCTTACCTTGCCATGCCTGAATTTGACTTGCCTAAATTTGCCTTTCATTACCAGTCTTGCCTGGATTTGCCTTCCCTTGCCTAGACTTACCTGGGTTTGTCTTGTCTTGCCTTGCCTTGGCTGGATTTGCCTTGCCTTGCCTTTTCTTGCCTTTTATAAATGTTCCTTGTCTTTGTTACCATGCCTGGATGTGCCTCATCTGGATTTGTCTTGCCTTGCCTTTCCTGGATATGCCTTGCCTTGCCTTGCCTTGCATTGCATTGGGTTTTCTGGATTTACCTTGCCTAATTTGTCTTGCCTTGTTTTGCCTGGATTTGCCAAGCCTGGATTTTTCTTGTCTAGAATGCTTTGCGTGGATTTGCCTTGCCTTGCCTTAATTTGTATGAATTTGCCTTTTCTGGATTTGCCTTTTATTCCCTCTTATTGCATTGCCTTTGTTTGCCTTACTTAAATTTGCCTTGCCTTGCCTTGCCTTTCCTGGGTTTGCCTTGCCTTGCCTTGCCTTGCTTTGCCTGGATTTGTCTTACATGGATTTGCATTGCCTTGCCTTCTATTTCCTGGATTTGACTTGCCTGGATTTGTGTTGTTTTGCCTTGCTTTGCTTTGCTTTGCCTTCCCTTGCTTTGCTTGGATTTGCCTTGCCTGAATTTGTCTTGACTTCTTTTGCCTTGCCTGGATTTGCCTTGCCTAAATTTGTTTTGCCTGGATTATCCATGCCTTTTTGTATTTTCTGGATTTGCCTTGTGTGAATTTGCCTTGCTTGGATTTGCCTTTCCTTCTTTTGCCTTGCCTTTATTTGACTTGCCTGGATTTGCCTTGATTTGCCTTACCTTGCCTGGGTTTTCCTTGCCTATATTTGCCTTGCCTTAATTGCCTTGCATGGATTTTCCTCGCCTTGACTTTCCCTGCCTTGCCTTGACTTGCCTTGATTTGACATAACTTTTCTTGACCTGGATTTGTTTTGCCTGTTTTGACTTTTTTTGCCTTGCCTGAATTTGCCTTCCTGGATTTTCCAGGCCTTGCCTTCTATTCCCTCGATTTGCCTTTTGTGGATTTGCCTTGCTTGGATTTTTCTTGCTTCTTTTGCCTTTCCTGAATTTGACTTTCCTGGTTTTGCCTTGATTTGCCTTTGTTTGTCTGGATTTTCTTAGCCTAGATTTTCCCAGCCTTACATTGCCTTGTGTGGATTTTTCCTGCCTTGATTTGCCCTGCCTTGCCTTGACTTCCCTTGATTTGACATGCCTAAATTTTCTGTTTTGACCAGCCATGCTGGGATGTGCCTTGCCCCGATCTTTCTTGCCTTGACGTGCCTTGTCTCGATTTGACTTGCCTTTCCTGGATTTTTTTTATAGATTTGTCTTGCCTAGTCTTGAATTGCCTGAATTTGCCTTGCCTGGATCTTCGTTGCCTTCGCTTGCCTTGCCTGGATTTGACTTGCCTGAATTTGCCTTGGCTTGCCTTGCGTTTCCTGGATTTTCCATGACTGGATTAGCCTTGCCTGGAATTGCCTTGAGTTTCTTTGCCTTGCCTGGATTTGCCTTGCCTGCATTTGCCATGCCTTGCCTTGCCAAGTTTAGAATTGCCTTGCCTGGATTTGCCATGCTTTATTTTGCCTTGCCTGCATTTTCCTTGCCTGGATCTGCCTTGCCTTGCCTTGCATTGCATTGCATTGCATTGTGTTTCCTGGATTTACCTTGCCTAATTTGCCTTGCCTTGCCTGAGTTTGCCTTTGCTGGATTTGCTTTGCATTGCCTTAATTTGTATGGATTTGCCTCTGCTGGATTTGCCTTTCTTTCCCTAGGCTTGCCTTGCCTGAATTTTCCTTACATTGATTTGCCTTGCCTTGCCTGAATTTGCCTTACATGGATTTGCCTTGCCTTGTTTGTATTTTTCTGAATTTGACTTGCCTAGATTTTTCTTGATTTGCCTTTCCTTGTCTGAATTTGTCTGGCTTTGATTTGCCCTGTTTTGCCTTGAATTGCCTTGATTTGACATGCCTGGATTTTCTGTGTTTTGATCTGCCATGCCAAAATGCACCTTGCCTGGATTTCCCTTGCCTTGTTTTACCTTGCCTTGCCTTGCCTGGATTTGCCTTTCCTAGATTTGTCTTGCCTAGTCTTGTTTTTCCTGGATTTGCCTTGCCTTGTTTTTTCTTGCCCTGTCTTGCCTTGTCTGAATTCGTCTTGTCTGTATTTGTCTTGCCTTGCAGATCCTTGCCTGTGTTTTTTGTCTTGATATGCCTTTCTTCACGTGGCCTTGCGTTGTCTGCATTTACCTTGCCTAAATTTGCCTTGGTTTGCCTTGCCTTGCCTTTCCTAGATATGCCTTGCCTTGGTTATTCTTGTCTAGAATATTTTGCCTGGATTTGCCTTGCGTTTCCTTGCCTCTATTGGACATGCCTGAATTTACTTTGCGTTGCCTTCCCTAGAAGTTCTTTACCGGGATTTGGCTTGCCTTGCCTTTGCCGAATTTGCTTTGCCTGGATTTTCCTTGGCTTGCCTTGCTGTGCCTGGATTTGACTTGCCTAAATTTACTTTCATTGCCAGCCTTGCCTAGATTTGCCTTGCCTGGATTTGCCTTCCCTTGCCTAGGCTTGCCTGGATTTGCCTTGCCTTGTATTGCCTTGCCTTGTCTTTTTTGGATGTTCCTTGTCTTGGTTACCTTGTCTGGATTTACCTCTCCTGGATTTGTCTTGCCTAGCCTTGCCTGAATTTTTCTTGCCTTGCCTTGCCTTGCCTGGATTTGCCTTGCCTTGCCCTACCATGTTTAGAATTGCTTTGTCTGGATTTGCCATGCCTTATTTTGCCTTGCCTGCGTTTGCCTTGCCTTGCCTTGCATTGCGTTTCTTGAATTTATTTTGCCTAATTTTTCTTGCCTTTCCTTGCCTTGCCTGGATTAGCCTTGCCTGAATTTTTTTGTCTAGAATGCCTACCCTGGATTTACCTTGCCAGAATTTGCTTTGACTTGACTTAATTTTTATGGATATTTTTTTATTTGCCTTTCCTTCCCTAGGCTTGCCTTGCCTGGATTTGCCTCAGCTGGATTTGCCTTGCCTTGTTTTGCCATGTATATAATTGCCTTGTCTGCATTTGCCATTCCTTATTTTGCCTTTCCTGTGTTTGCCTAGCCTGGATATGCCTTGCTTTGCCTTAACTTGCATTGCATTGCGTTTTTTTTTGGATTTACCTTGCCTAATTTGCTTTGCGTTGCCTGGGTTTGCTTTTGGTGAATTTGCCTTTCCTTTCCTTGCCTTACCTGGATTTGCCTTGCCTTGTTTTTTATTTTTATTTTTTGGAATTGACTTGCCTGGATTTATCTTGACTTGCTTTGTTTTGCCTTGTCTTGCCTTGCCTTGATTTGCCTTACATAAATTTGCCTTGCCTATTCTTGTCTTGCCTGGATTTGACTTACATGGGTTTTTCTTGCCTTGCCTTCTCTTTCCTGGATTTGACTTGACTGAATTTTCCTTGCTTTGCCTTGCCTTGCCTGGGTTTGCCTTTGCTGGATTTTCCTTGCATTAATTTGTATAGATTTTCCTTTCCTGGATTTGCCTTTCCTTCCCTAGGCTTGCCTTGTCTGGATTTGACTTACATGAATTTGCCTTGCATTGTTTTCCCTTTCCTGAATTTGACTTGCCTGAATTTGCCTTGACTTGCCTTGCCTTGCCTGGATTTGTCTTGCCTTCCCTTGGCTTGCCTGGATTTGTTTTGCCTGGTTTTGGTTTGACATTTTTTGCCTTGCCTGGATTTTCTTTGCCTGGATTTGCCAGGCCTTGCCTTGTAGTCCCTGGATTTGCCTTTTGTGGATTTGCCTTGAGTTATTTTGCCTTGCCTGGTTTTGTTTTGACTTTTTCTCCCTTGCCTGAATTTGCCTTACCTGGATTTGCCAGGCCATGCCTTGTATTTTCTGGATTTGTCTAGGTGGATTTGCCTTGCCTTCTTTTGCCTTGCCTGGATTTGACGTTCCTGGATTTGCCTTGATTTGCCTTTCCTTGTCTGGATTTTCTTTGCCAAGATTTGCCTCGTCTTACATTGCATTGTGAGGATTTTTCTTGCCTTGATTTGCCCTGTCTTGCCTTGACTTGTCTTGATTTGACATGCCTGTATTTTCCGTGTTTTGACCTGCCATGCTGGGATGTGCCTTGCCTCGATTTCCCTTGCCTTGACTTGCCTTGCCTGAATTTGACTTGTCTCGATTTGACTTGCCTTGACTGGATTTTCCTTTTATAGATTTGTCTTGCCTAGTCTTGCGTTGCCTAAATTTGCATTGCCTGGATTTTCCTTGCCTTCGCTTGCCTTGCCGAGATTTGCCTTGCCTTGCCTTGCGTTTCCTGGATTTTTCATGACTTAATTAGTCTTGCCTGAATTTGCCTTGACTTTTCTTGCCTTGCCTGGATTTGCCTTACATCGGTTTTTATTTGCCATGCCTTCTCTTTCCTGGATTTAACTTGCCTGAATTTGCCTTGCCTTGCCTGGATTTGAATTGCCTTCCCTTGCCTTGCCTGAATTTGCCTTGCCTGGATTTCCCTTGCCTTGTCTTGTCTTGCGTAAATTTGACATGCCTTTTTCTGACTTGTCTTGCCTTGCCGCGCTTGGATTTGCCTTGCCTGGATTTGCCATGCCTTGCCTTGTATTCCCTGGATTTGCCTTGCTTGGATTTGCCTTGCCTCATTTTGCCTTGTCTGGATTTGACTTGCCTAGATTTGCCTTGATTTGCCTTTCCTTGTCTGGATTTGCCTTGCCTAGATTTGCCTAGCCTTTCATTGTTCTGCGTGGATTTTTTTTGCCTTGATTTGCCCTGCCTTGCTTTTACTTGCCTTGATTTGACATACCTAGATTCTCCGTGTTTTGACCTGTCATGCCGGGATGAGCCTTGCCTGGATTTTTCTTGCCTTTTCTTGCCTTGCCTGAATTTAACTTGCCTCGATTTGACTTGCCTAGCCTTGCCTTGCCTAAATTTGCCATTTCTAGATTTGTCTTGCCTAGTCTTGCCTTGCCTGGATTTGCCTTGGCTGGATTTACCTTGCCTTGCCTTGCCTGTATTTGCCTTGCCTTGTTTTGCCATGTTTAGAATTGCCTTGTCTGAATTTGCCATGCCTTATGTTGTTTTGCATGCGTTTGCCTTTTCTGGATATGCCTTGCCTTATCTTGCCTTGCCTTGCATTGCATTGCGTTTCCTGGATTTATCTTGCCTAATTTGCCTTGTTTTGCCTGGGTTTGCTTTTGCTGGATTTGCCTTGCCTCGCCTTCACTTTTGTATGGATTTGCCTTTCCTGAATTTGCCTTTTATTCCCTAGGCGTGCCTTGCCTGCATTTGCCTTACCTGGATTTGCCTTGCCTTGCCTGGATTTGCCTTGCCTTGCTTTGCCTTAACTGGATTTTCCTTACATGGATTCGCCTTGCCTTGTTTTTTTTTTTTCTGGATTTAACTTGCCTGGATTTTCCTTTTTTTTCCTTTCCTTTCCTTTCCTTTCCTTTCCTTTCCTTTCCTTTCCTTTCCTTTCCTTTCCTTTCCTTTCCTTTCCTTTCCTTTCCTTTCCTTTCCTTTCCTTTCCTTGTTTTGCCTTGCCTTGCCTTCCATTGGCTTGCCTGGATTTTCTTTGCCTGGTTTGGTTTTGACATATTTTGTCTTGCCTGGATTTTTCTTGCCTGGATTTGCCAGGCTTTGCCTTGTATTCCCTGGATTTTCCATTTGTGGATTTGCCTTGCTTGGATTTGCCATGTTTAAAATTGCCTTTTCTGGATTTGCCATGCCTAATTTTGCCTTGCGTGCATTTGCCTTGCCTGGATATAATTTTCTTTGCCTTGCCTTGCATTGAGTTGTGTTTCCTGGATTTACCTTGCCTAATTTGCCTTGCCTTGCCTTGCCTGGGTTTGTCTTTGCTGAATTTGCCTTGCCTTGCCTTAATTTGTATGTATTTGCCTTTCCTGGATTTGCCTTTCCTTTCCTAGGCTTGCCTTCCCTGAATTTGTCTTGCCATTTTATTTTCTTTCCTGGATTTGACTTGCCTGAATTTTCCTTACCTTGCCTTGCCTTGCCTTGCTTTGCCTTGCCTTTACTTGGCTTGCCTGGATTTATTTTGCCTTGTTTTGTTTTGACTTTTTTGCCTTGCCTGGATTTGCCTTGCCTGATTTGACAGGCCTTGCCTTGTATTCTCTGGATTTGCCTTGGCTTCTTTTGCCTTGCTTGAATTTGACTTTCCTGGATTTGCCTTGATTTGCCTTTCCTTGTCTGGATTTTCTTTGCCTATATTTGCCTAGCTTTACATTACATTGCATGGATTTTTCTTGCGTTGATTTGCCCTGCCTTGCCTTGTCTTGCCTTGATTTGACATACCTAAATTTTCCGTGTTTTGACCTGCCATGCTACGATGTGCCTTGCCTCGATTTTCCTTGCCTTGACTTGCCTTGCCTGAATTTGACTTGCCTCGATTTGCCTTGCCTTGCCTGGATTTCCCTTTTATAGATTTGTCTTGCCTAGCCTTGCGTTGCCTGAATATGCCTTGCCTGAATTTGCCTTCTCTCGATTTTCCTTGCCTTGCTGTGCTTTGCCTAAGTTTGTCTTCCCTGGATTTGCCTTGCCTTGATTTCTTTTGCCTGAATGTGCCTTGTTTGGATTTGCATTGCCTTACCTTGCCTGAATTTGCTATGCCTTGCTTTTTTTGGGTTTGACTTTCCTGGATTTCTCTTTTTTGGATTTCCCTTTCCTGGATTTACCATGCCTAAATATGCCTTGCCTTGATTTTTCTGGCCTTGATTTGCCTTGCCTGTATTTGCCATAATTGAAACTGCCTTGCCTGGTGTCTTCTGCAATTGTCTTGCCTTAGTTTTCCTTGCCTTGCCTTGCCTTGCTTTTCTTTGCCTTGCCTAGCCTAGATTTGTTTTGCATGGATTTTCTTTGCATTGCATTGCTCGGATTTGCCTTGCCTTGCCTGGCCTGGATTTGCCTTGCCTGGATTTGCCTTTCCTGGATTTGTTTTGCCTCAATTTACCTTCCCTAGACTTTTTTTGCTTTGCCTTGCCTTGCCTGGGTTTTCCTTGGAAGGATGTGCTTTGCCTTCTTTTGCCAGAATTTGCCTTGCCTGGATTTGGATTGCCTTTTTTTGCCTTGATTTGCCTTGCCAGGATTTGCCTTGCCTTGCCTTCCCTTGATTTACCTTGCCTGGACTTGACAGACTGAATTTGCTTAGACTATATTTGCTTTCTCTGTCTCTGCCTTGCTTTGCCTTGCCATGCCTGAATTTGACTTGCCTCGATTTGCCTTGCTGGATTTTTCTTGCCTGGATTTGACTAGAATGAATTTGTTTTGCCTGGATATCCTGGATTTTCTTGGACTCTATTTGCCTTGCCTCGCCTTGCCTGTATTTGCCTTGCCTGGATATGTCTTGCCTTGCCTTGGCTGGATTTTTCTTTCCTGAATTTGCCTTGCTTTGCAGTGCCTGGATTCGCCTTGCTTGGATTTGCCTTGCCTTGCCTTGCTTTACATTGCCTTGATTTGCCGTGACTGGATTTGCCATGACTGGATTTGCCTTGCCTTTCCTTGCTTTGTATTGCTTTGCCTTGCGTGAATTTGCCTTGCTCTGCCTTGATTTGCCTTTGTTTTTTCCTTGAGTTCCTTGAAATTGTCATGCCTGGATTTGCCCTGCCTTACCTTTCCTGGTTTTGCCTTGCCTGAATTTGCCCTGCCTGGATTTGTCTTGCCTTTCCTTGCATGCATATATTTTTCTTGGATTTGTCTTATTTTGCCTTGTGTGGATTTTTCTTGCCTTCCCTTTCTTTGCCTGGATTTGCCTTGCCTTGCCTTAGCTTGGTGTGCCTGGATTTGCCTTCCCTGGATTTCCCTTGCCTTTCTTTGCCTAAGTTTGTCTTCCCTCAAATTGCCTTGCCTTGATTTCCCTTGCCTGAATTTGCCTTGGCTTGATTTACATTGCCTTGCCTTGCCTGGATTTTCTTAGCCTGCTTTGCCTTGGTTTGACTTGCCAGGATTTCCCTTTCCTGTTTTTTTCTTTCCTGGATTTACCATGTCTGAATATGCCTTGCCTTGATTTTTCTGGCCTTGATTTGTTTTGCCTGTATTTGCCATGACTGAATTTGCTCTGCCCTGCGTTGCCTGCAATTGCCTTGCCTTGCCTTGATTTGCCGTGACTGCATTTGCCTTGACTTGACTTGCTTTGCCTTGCATGAATTTGCCTTGTCCTGCCTTGATTTGCCTTTTTTCTTTTCTTGAATTTCTTGGAATTGCCGTGCTTGGGTTTTCCCTGCCCTACTTTTCCTGATTTTGGCTTGGCTTGCCTTGCCTGGATTTGCCCTGCCTGGATTTGTCTTAACTTGCCTTGCATCTATATGTTTTGTTGTGGGGGAGATTTGCTTTGTTTTGCCGTGTCTGGATTTTTCTTTCCTTCCCTTACCTTGCCTGAATTTGCCTTGCTTTGCCTTGCCTTGGCTTGCCTGGATTTGCCTTCCCTGGATTTTCCTTGCCTTGCCTTGCTTTGGCTTGCCTAAGTTTGTCTTCCCTTGATTTGTCTTGCCTTGATTTCCCTTGCCTGGATTTACATTGCCTTGCCTTGCCTGGATTTGCTTTGCCTTGCCTTGCCTTGGTTTTACTTGCCAGGATTTTTCTTTCCTGGTTTTTTATTTCCTGGATTTACTGTGCCTGAATATGCCTTGTTTTGATTTTTCTGACCTTGATTTGTTTTGCCTGTATTTGCTGTAACTAAATTTGCTCTGCCTTGCCTTGCCTGCAATTGCTTTGCCTGGATTTGCCTTGCATTGCTATGCCTTGCCTTGCCTAAATTTGTCTTGCCTTGATTTGCCTTGCATTGCTTTCCCTGTATTTGCCTTGCCTGTATTTGCCTTGCCTATATTTTATTTGACTGTATTTGCCTTGTCTAAATTTACCTTGACTGGATTTTTCTTGTCTGGATTTGCCTTGTCTGGATTCGCCTAGACTGAAATTGGTTTCTTTGGATTTTTCTTGCTTTGCCTTGCCTTGCCTAAATTTGACTTGACTAAATTTGTTTTGCCTCGATTTTCCTTGACTGAATTTTTCTTGCCTGGATTTGCCTTGCCTTTCTCTTCCTGAATTTTCCTTGCCTGGATTTGCCTTTCCTGAATTTGCCAGCCTGGATTTTCCTAGACTAGATTTGCTTTTACTGGATTTGCCTTGCCTTGCCTTGCCTTTTCTGGATTTTTCTTTTGAAAATTTGCCTTGCCTGAATTTGTCAGCCTAGATTTGCCTAGACTAAATTTGCTTTTTCTGGATTTGAGTTGCTTTGCCTTGCTGTTCCCAGATTTGACTTGCCTCCATTTACCTTGCTGGATTTTTTTTGCCTGGATCTGCCTAAAATGGATTTGCTTTACCTGGATTATCCTGTATTTGCTTTGCCTCTGTTTGTCTTGCCTTGCCTGAATTTGCCTTGCCTTGCCTTGGCTGAATTTGTCTTGCCTGGATTTGCCTTGCCTTGCCTTGGCTGGATTTGTCTTGCCTGGATTTGCCTTGCCTTGCAGTGCCTGGATTTGCCATGTCTTGCCTTGATTTGCCGTCCCTGGATTTGCCTTGAATTGCCTTGCTTTGCCTTCCCTTGCATTGCGTGGATTTGCCTTGCCTTGCCTTGATTTGCCTTGCCTTGCATTTCCTTAAGTTCCTTTGATTTACCTTGCCTTGGCTTGCCAGACTGGATTTGCCTAGACTATATTTGCTCTTCCTGTCTCTACCTTGCTTTGCCTTGTGGTGCCTGAATTTGACTTGCCTCCATTTTCCTTGCTGTAGTTTCCTTGCCTGGATTTGACTAGAATGGATTTGCTTTGCCAGGATTATTCTGGATTTGCTTTGCCTTTATTTGCCTTGCCTCGCCTTGCCTGGATTTGCCTTGCCTTGCCTTGGCTGGATTTGTCTTGCCTGGATTTGCCTTGCTTTGCAGTGCCTGAATTTGCCTTGCCTTGCCTTGCCTTACCTTGCCTTGATTTGCCATGTCTGGATTTGCCTTGCCTTGCCTTGCTTTGTATTGCCTCATCTTGCATGGATTTGCCTTGCCCTACCTTGACTTACCTTTTTTTTATTTCCTGGAGTTTCTTGGAATTGCCAAGCCTGGGTTTGCTCTGACTTACTTTCTCTGGTTTTGCCTTGCCTTGCCTTGCCTGGATTTGCCCTGCCTAAATTTTTCTTGCCTTGCCTTGCATGGATATGTATTCTTGGATTTGCATTGTTTTGCCTTGTCTGAATTTTTCTTGCCTTTCCTTAACTTGCCTGGATTTGACTTGCCTTGCCTTAACTTGGTTTGAATGTATTTGCCTTTTCTGGATTTCCTTTACCTTGTTTTGCCTTGCCTAAATTTGTCTTTCCTGGATTTGCCTTGCCTTGCTTTCCCTTGCCTGGATTTGCCTTGCCTTGATTTACATTGCCTTGCCTTGCATAAGTTCGCCTTGCCTTGCCTTTCCATGCCTGGGTTTGCCCTGTCTTACGTTAGCTGGATTTGCCTTGCCTTGTTTTTTATGGATTTGTCTTTCCTTGCCTTGCGTGGATATGTCTTTTTTGAATTTGCTTTGCCTTGCTTGGATTTTTCTTGTCTTCCCTTGCTTTGCCTGGATTTGTTTTGCCTTGACTTGGTTTGGCTTGCCTGAATTTGCCTTCCCTCAATTTTTCTTTCCTTGCCTTGCCTTGACTTGCCTAAGTTTGTCTTCCCTGGTTTTGCCTTACCTTGCTTTCTTTTGCCTGGATTTTCCTTGTCTGGATTTGCATTGCCTTGCCTTGTCTGTATTTGCTTTGCTTTGCCATTTCTTAATTTGACTTGCCTTGATTTCTTTCCTGGATTTTCCTTTCCTGGATTTAACATGCCTATATATGACTTGTCTTAATTTTTCTGGCCTTGATTTGCCTTGCCTGTATTTGCCATGACTGAAATTGCCTTGCCTTGGATTGTCTGCAATTGTCTTGTTTTGATTTGCTTGCCTTGCCTTCATAAAATTTGCCATGCCTGGATTTTCTTTGTTTTGTGTTGCTTGGATTTGCCTTGCCTTGCCTGGCCTGGATTCGCCTTGCCTGAATTTGTCTTGCCTTTCCTTTCCTGCATTTGGATTGCCTGGATTAGCCTTCCCTAGACTTTCCTTGCTTTGCCTTGTCTTGCCTGGATTTACCGTGCAAGGATGGGCTTTGCCTTCTTTTGCCAGGATTTGCCTTGCCTGTATTTGCCTTTTCTTTCCTTGCCTTGCCTGGACTTCCCTTGCATGGATTTGATTTGCCTGAATTTGTCTTGTCTGCATTCGCCTTCCCTAAATTTGCCTTACCTGAATTTGACTTGCCTGGATTTTTTTTCCCTGGATATTTCTTTTTTTGATTTGCCTTGACTTGCCTTGCCTCTTTAGAATTTGTCTTGCCTAAATGTGCTTTGCCTGGATATGTCTTTTCTGGATTTGCTTTGCCTGTATTTGCCTTCCCTAGACTTGCCTTGCCTTTTCTTGAATTGCCTGGTTTTACCTTGCCAGGATGTGTTTTGCCTTCCCTTGCCAAGATTTGTCTTTCCTGAATTTGGATTACCTTGTTTTGCCTTGATTTTCTGTACCTAAATTTGCCTTGCCAGAATTTGTCTTGCCTGAATTTGCCTTGCCTTGCCTTTACTTGATTTACCTTGCCTGGACTTGCCATCCTGGATTTGCCTAGACTAGTTTAGCTATCCCTGTATTTTCCTTGCTTTACCTTTCCATGCCTGAATTTAACTTGCCTCGATTTGCCTTGCTGGGTTTTTCTTGCCTGAATTTGACTAGAATGGATTTTCTTTGCCTGGATTATCCTGGATTTGCTTTGCCTCTATTTGCCTTGCCTTGCTTTGCATAAATTTGCCTTGTCAGGATTTGCCTTCCCTTGCCTTGGCTGGAATTGTGTTGCCTAGATTTGCCATGCTTTTATTTGTTTTGGTTGGGTTTGCCTTGCCCAAATTTGCCTGAATGGGCTTGTGTAGATTTGCCTTGCCTGGATATGCCTTGCCCTGACTTACCTTTCCTGAATTTGCCTTGCCTTGCCTTGCCTTGCCTGGATTTGCCTTGCCTGGATTTGTCTTGCCTTGCCTTGCGTGGATATTTTTTGGGGGGATTTGTTTTGTTTTCCCTTTTCTGGATTTTTTTGCGTTTTCTTACCTTGCCTGAATTTGCCTTGCCTTGCCTTGCCTTGGCTTGCCTATGTTTGTCATCCCTGGACTTGCCTTGCCTAGCTTTTCCTTGCCTTGATTTGTCTTGCCTGGGTTTGCATTGCCTTGCCTTGTCTGGATTTGCATTGCCTTGTCTTGCCTTGGTTTGACTTGCCAGAATTTCTAGTTTCTGGTTTTCTTACTTTGCCTTGCCTTGCCTGGATTTGACTTGTTTTGATTTGTTTTGCCTCGATTTTCCATGACTGGATTTGCCTTGCCTGGATTTTTTTTTTGCCTGGATTTGCCTTGCCTTGCTTTTCCTGAATTTTTCTTGCCTGAATTTGTCTTTTCTAAATTTGCCAGCCTGAATTTGCCTAGACTAGATTTGCTTTCTCTGGATTTGCCTTGCCTTGTTTTTTTCTGGATTTATCTTGCCTGGATTTGCCTTGCCTGAATTTGCCAGCCTAGGTTTGCCTAGACTAAATTTGCTTTCCCTGGATTTGCCTTGAGTTGCCTTGCCCTGCCTAAATTTGACTTGCCTCGATTTGCTTTGCTGAATTTTTTTTGCCTGGATTTGCCTAGAATGGATTTGCTTTTCCTGGATTATCCTGGATTTGCTTTGCCTCTATTTGTCTTGCCTTGCCTTGCCTGAATTTGTCTTTCCTGAATTTGCCTTGCCTTGCAGTGCCTAGATTTGCTTTACGTAGATTTGCCTTGTCATGCCTTTCCTGGATTTGCCTTGTCTTGCCTTGATCTGCCATGTCTGGATTTTCCTTGCCTTGCCTTGCTTTGAATTGCGTGGATTTTCTTTTCCTTGCCTTGATTTGTCTTGCCTTGCATTTCCTTGATTTACTTGGATTTGCCTTGCCTGGAATTGCCTTGCCTAGATTTGCCTTGCCTTTCCTTGCCATGCCTGGGTTTGCCGTGTCTTACCATGCCTAGATTTGCCTTGCCTTGCCTTGCCTGGATTTGTCTTGCCTTGCCTTGCCTGGATATGACTTCTTTGAATTTTTCTTGCCTTGCCTGGATTTTTGTTGCTTTCCCTTGCCTTGACTGGATTTGCCTTGCCTTGCCTTGGCTTGGCTTGTCTGAATTTGCCTTCCCTCGATTTTTCTTGATTTGCATAAGTTTGTCTTCCCTGGATTTGCCTTGCCTTGCTTTCTGTTGCCGGTATTTGCCTTGTCTATATTTGCATTGCCTTGCTTTGCTGGGATTTGCTTTGCCTTGTCTTTCCATGGTTTGACTTGCCTGAATTTCTGTTTCCTGGTTTTCCCTTTTCTGGATTTACCGTGCCTAAATATGCCTTGTCTTGACTTTTTTGGCCTTGATTTGCCTTGCCTCTATTTGCCATGACTGAAATTGTCTTGCCTTGATTGGTTTTGCCTTGCTTTGCCCGGGTTTGCCTTGCCTTGCCTTGCTGTGCCTGGGTTTGCCCTGTCTTACCATGCCTAAATTTGTTTTGCCTTGTTTTGCCTGGATTTGTCTTGCCTTGTTTTGCGGAGATATGCCTTCTTTGAATTTGCCTTGCCTTGCCTGGATTTTCGTTGCCTTTCCTTGCCTTCCCTGGATTTGCCTTGCCTTGCCTTGCCTTGGCTTGCCAGAATTTTCTTTCTCTCAGTTTTTCTTGCCTTGCCTTGCCTTGCCTTGCCTAAGTTTGTCTTCCCTGGATTTGCCTTACCTTGCTTTCTTTTGCCTGGATTTGCCTTGTCTAGATTTGAATTGCATTGCCTTGCCTTGCTGAGATTTGCTTTGCCTTGTCTTTCCTTGGTTTGACTTGCCTGGATTTTTCTTTTTGGATTTTCCTTTCCTAGATTTACCGTGCCTAAATATGCCTTGCCTTGATTTTTCTGGCCTTGATTTGCCTTGCCTCTATTTGCCATGACTAAAATTACCTTGCCTTGCATTGCCTGCAATTGTCTTGCCTTGATTTGCCTTGCCTTGCCTTGCCTGTATTTGCCTTGCCTGGATATTTTTGCCTTTCTTTGCTTGGATTTGCCTTGCCTGGCCTGTCCTGGATCTGCCTTGACTAAATTTGCCTTGCCTTGCCTTGCCTTGCCTGGATTGCCCTTGCCTGGATTTGTTTTGCCTGGATTTGTGTTTTCTTGCCTTGACTCAATTTTCCTTGCCTGAATTTGCCTTGATTTGTCTTGCCTGGATTTACCTTTTATGAATTTTCCTTGCCTGGATTTACATTGCCTTGCCTTGTCTTGATTTGCCTTGCATGGATTTGTTTGGCTTGAATTTTTATTTCTTTCTTTGCCTTGCCTGGATTTGCCTTGCCTTGCCTTGCCTGGATATGCCTTGCCTGGATTTGCCTTACCTGGATTTTATTTGCCTGGATTTGCCTTGTCTTACCTTGCTTGGGTTTCTTTTGCAAGAATTTGTTTTGCCTTGTCTTTCCTGGATTTGTCTTACCTTGCCTTGTTTGTATTTTTTTTTCTGAATTTGCTTTGCGTTGCCTTGCCTTTATTTGTGTTACCTTGATTTGCCTTGCCTTGTCTGGATTTCCTTGCCAGAATTTGCATTGTCTTGCCTTTCCTGTATTTGCCTTCTTTTTGTTTGCCTTGCCTTGCCGTGCCATGTCTGGATTTGCCTTTTTTGGCTTTGCCTTGCTTGGATTTGCCTTTCCTAAATTTGCCTTGATTTGCTTTAGTTGAATTTACCTTGCTTGGATTTGCCTTGCATGAATTTGCCTTGTTTTTCCTGGTGTGGATTTTCCTTGCCTTGCCTGGATATGCCTTGCCTTGCCATTCCTTGCCTTGCATTGATTTGCCTTTCCAGTATTTGTCTTGCTTTGCCTTGCCTAGATTTTGCCTTACCTGGATTTGCCTTGCCTGGTTTTGCCTTGTCTGCATTTGCCTTGCCTTGTTTTTTTTTTTTTTTTTGGATTTGCCTTGCTTTGCCTTGCATGGATTTGCCTTGCCTTGCCTTGTCTTGCCTAAATCTTTTTAGCCTTGATTTGCCTTTACTGGGTTTGTCTTGTCTGGGTGTTCCTTGCCTGAATTTGTATTGGCTTGACTTGCTTTACCTGGTTTTGCCTGGCTCTGATTTGCTGGTGTATTTGCCTTGCCTGGATTTGTCTTTTCACGCCTGACCTGGATTTTCCTTGCCTGGATTTGCCTTTCCTATATTTGCCTTGTCTATCTTTGCCTGGACTTGTTTTGCCTGGGTTTCCTTTGCCTGGATTTGCCTTTCCTAGATTTGCATTTTTTCCTTGCCTTGCCTGGTTTTGCGTTTTCTGAATATGCCTTGCCTTGTTTTGTTTTGCCTTGCCTGGATTTGCCTTGCCTTGTCTTTCCTGGATTTGCATTGATTTCGTTTGTTCTGACTTTTCTTGCTTGTATTTGCCTTGTCTTGCCTTGCCTGGGTTTGCCTTGCCTCAATTTGTCTTGCCGTGCCTTGCCTGAATTTGTTTCTTGTGTATTTTCCTCACCTTGCCTTTCCTTGTTTGGATTTGCCTTGCCTCCATTTGCCTTGCCTGGGTATGCCTTTCTTGGATTTTTCTTGCCTTGCCTTGCCTCAATTTGCCTTGCCTTGCATTGCCTGGATTTGTCTTGCCTGGATTTTCCTTGCCGGGATTTGCTGTGACTAGATGTGCCTTGCCTGAATTTGCCTTGCCTAAATTTGCCTAGCCTTGCCTTGCCTGCATTTGCCTTGCCTTGATTTGCATTACATTTATTTGCCTTATCTTGCCTGGGTTTTCTTTGCCTTGCCATGCCTGGGTTCGCCTTGCCTGGATTTGTCTTGCCTTGCCTTGCCTGCATTTGTCTTGTTTTTCCTGGCATGGATTTTTCTTGCCTGGATATGCCTTGCCTTGCCTTTCCTTGCCTTGCTTTAAATTGCCTTGCCTGAATTTGTCTTATTTTGCCTTGCCTAGATTTTGCCTTACCTGGATTTGTCTTGCCTGGATTTGCCTTGCCTGGATTAGCGATGGCTGGTTTTGCCTTCCCTGGATTTACATTGCCTGAATTTATTTTCCCTGGATTTGCTTTGTCTTGTGGTTTCTGGGTTTTCCTTGTCTGCATTTGTCTTGCCATGCCTTACCTGTATTTTCTTTCTTTGTATTTGCCTTGCTTGTATTTGCTTTGTGTTGCCTTGTCTTTATTTGCCTTATGTGGATTTGCCTTGGCTTGTTTTGCCTGGATTTGCCTTCCCTGGATTTTCCTTGACTTGCCTTGCCTGGATTTGCCTTGTGTTGCCTTGCCTTGCCTGGATTTGCCTTGTCTGCATTTGCCTTGCCTTGTTTTTTCTGGATTTGCCTTGTTTTTCTTGGATTTGCCTTGCTTTGCCTTGCATGGATTTGCCTTGCCTTGCTTTGCCGTAATTTGCCTTGCCTTGATTTGCCTTTTCTGGATATTCCTTGCCTGGAATTTTTCTCCAGGGTTTGCCTTGCCTCTGTTTGCCTTGTCTGGATTTCTTTTCACTGGGTTGGCCTTGATTGGATTTGCCTGGATTTTTTTTTGCCTGGATTTGCCTTGCATTGCTTTGCCTTGATTTACCTTGCCTGAATTTGCCTTGCCTTGCCTTGTCTTGCCTGGATTTGCTTGCCTAGATTTGCTTGCTTTGCCTTGCTTGGATTTGACTTCCCTTAATTTGCCTTGCCTTGACTTGCCTCGCCTGAGTTTCCCTTGCCTGCATTTGGCTTCCATTGCCTTGCCTGGCTTTGTCTATTCTGGATTTTTCTCACCTTGCCTGACCTGGATTGTGTTCCCTGTGTACACAGTACACAGTGTACACACATCACACAATCACACCCCAAATAACACACACACTACACAGTGCACACACCACACACAGACACACACCACCAAGCAACACACACTCCAAATTGCACATAACACACAAAGACAGACCACTCATCACACACACAATTCACAATGCATATGCCACACACAGACACTCATGACTCACAACATACATTTTACACACCGATTCCACACACACTTCACATGACTCAAACCTTACACAGATGCAAACCGAACCACACACACTCCACAATGCACACATTTCACACAGACATATCACCCACCACACACACAATCTAAAGTGAACACACCTCACACAGACACATAACACTCAATGAAAAAATACACTTCACGGTGCTCACACCTCACACACATACTACTCACTTCACAACCAATCCACACTATACACAACTCACAGAGACACACACCACTCACCACATAAACTTTATGCATAGTGTGCACACCTCACACAGACACACACCACTTATCACACACAAAATCTACGGTGAACACACCTCACACAAGTACACACCACTCACCACAAACACACTTAAAAGTGCACACACTACATACAAAGGCACACCACTCACCACATCCAGTCTACACAGTGCACCCACCTCAGACACACACTGCAGAGCACACACACTCTTCAGACTGCACACACCTCACTCAGACATACAGCCTTCACAGCACACACACTTTTTACAGTGCACACACCTCACACACACCACTTTTTGCACATACAATTCACAGTGTACACACCTCAAATTGACATGAACCACTCACCACACACACTACACACACACTCCATATTGCACACAGCTCACACAGGCACAAAACTACCACACACCCATCACAGTGCACACATTTCTGACAAACACACACAACTCATTACACACACATTTCAGAGTGCACACACCTCACACAGGCACACTCCAGTCACCACTCACACACGCTCCACAGTTCAAACATTTTACACAGAGCCACATGACTCACCACAAACACACACTCCACAGTATACACAACTCACACAAATACACACCATGCACTCCACAAACTCCACACACACAATACACAGCAACCACTCCACACACACATGCTGCAGGGCATGCACCTGACACAGACACAGAGCATGCACCACACACACCAGAAACACACACTTCACAGTACACTCACCTCAAACAGACACACACTGCTCACCACACACAAACTCCCTAGTGCACACACCTCAAACACACACGCACCACTTAACACACACTACACACTCACACACCTCACACAAACACACCACTCAAAACACACACACTCCACAGTGAAGACACCACAGTCAGACTACTCATCAACAACACACTACACAGTGAACACACCTCACACAGACACAAACCACTCGCCACACACACACTGCACAGTGCACACACCTCACACATTCACACAACACTTATGACACACACTCTTCACTATGCTCACACCTCACACTGACACACACCACTCTGCACACACACTTTAGAGTGCAGACACCTCACACAAGCACACACCAGTCACCATAAACTCTCCACACACACTCAACATTGTACACACCTCAAACAGACACACCACTTACCACACACTCGACAGTGCACACACCTCACACAGACGCATAACACTCAACAGAAACACACTCTACAGTGCACACACCTCACACAGACACATAACACTCAACAGAAACACACACTCTACAGTGCACACACCTTACGAAGATACACACCACTAAACACACACACTTTACAGTTCACTCACCTCACAGAGACACACCACCCACCACACACACAACTTACTGTGCACACATTTTACACAGACACCCACAACTCACCACACACACTCTGCAGTGAAGACACCACACACAAACTACTCAACACAAACACACTACACAGTTAACATACCTCACAAGGACACACACCAATCACCACACACATACTTTCTACAGTGCACACACCTCAAAAAGACACACAACGCTCATTGCACACACTCTTCACTGTGAACAGACCTCACGACACACACCACTCACCACACAAACACTTCACAGTGCACACAACTCACACTGAGACACACCAGTCACCATACACTCTACACACACACACTAGACAGGGCAAACACGTCAGACACACACCACTGAAGACGCCCACTAAACACACACTCCATATAGCAGAGAACTCACACAGACACAAAACTCAACACACACAGTCTACAGTGAACAAACCTCACAAAGACCCACCACTCACTGCACACACATACCACAGTTCACACACCTCACACAGACACATTCCACTCAGCAGTAACACACAGTCCACAGTGCACACACCTCACAAAACACACACGAATGACCACACACACTCCATAGTAAACTCACACAGACACACACCACTCTCCACTCACATAATCCACAGTGCACACATTACACACAGACACACACCACTCATTACACACACACTACACCATGCACGCACCTCTCACAGACACACACCATTCACCACACAAACTTCAGAGTGAAGACACCTCAAACAGACACACCACTCAACACACACACACTCCAAAATGCATACACCTCACACAGACACACAACACAGAACACACACACTCTGCCATGCACACACCTCACACAGACACACATCACTCGCCACACACACTCCATGGTAAAGACAACTCACCCAATCAAACTACTCAATACACACACTACACAGTGAACACACCTTACACAGATACACACCACACAGCACACATGCACTCCACAGTGCAGACACCTAACACAGATGCACAATACTCACTGCACACACACTCCACTGGGCACACACCTGACAGACACAAGCCACTCATCACACGGACACCCCACATTGCACACACCTCACACAGACACACACCACTCAACACACACACACTCCACACAGTGCACACGCTTAAAACAGACACAAATCACTCACCACACACATTCTTCAGAGTACACACACCTCACTCAGACATAAAGTACTCATTGCACACACATACTCCACAGTGCACACACCTCAAACCGACACACCACTTAAAACACACAGACTCCACAGTGCACACACCTCTCAAAGACACATAAAACTCACGAGAAACAAACCTTCCACATTGCACACATCTCGCACAGACATACACCACTCACTGCACACACACACTCCACAGTACACACACCTTTCTCAGACACACACCACTCACCTTACACACACACACTCAACAGTGAAAACACCTCACACAAACACACACCATGCACACCCACTCCACCAAGCACACACCTCACAGACACACACCACTCTTCACACTCACTCTCCACAGTGCACACCCATCACACAGACACACCCCACTTACCAAAGACACAGACTCCACAGTGCACACACAACATAGACACACAGCACTCACAACAAACACACTCCACAGTGCACACACCTCACAAAGACACACCACTCACCACACACATTACCAAGTGTGCATATGTCACAGACACACACCACTTACCACACACACAATCCACAGTGCAGACACCCTACACAGACATGCACCACTCACAATGCACACTTTACATACAACCTATACATAGCACACACCTCACACAGACACATATCACTCAACAGAAACACACACTCCACAGTGTGCAAACGTCACACAGACACACACCACTCAATACACACACTACACATGCACACACCTCACACAAACACACACCAGTCACTACAAACACACTACAAAGTGCTCACACCTCACACAGCACACAGCACTTACCAAAAACACACTCCACACAGTGCACACACCTCACACAGAAACACACAAACTACTCAAAAGAAACACACTACACTGAACACACCTCACAGACACACATCACTCACAACACACACTCTCCACAGTGCACACAGCTCACACAGACTCACACCACTCACCATGCACACACTCCACAGTGCAGACATTTCACACAAGCACACACCAGTCACTACACACACTCCAGACACAAACTCCACAGTGCACACTCTACAGACACATAAGCACTACTCACCACACACACTCCACACACACTCCATATAGCACACACCTGACAGAAAAATTCTTACCACACACTCACTCTCCAGAATGCACACACCTCACACATACACACACCACTAATCACACACATTCCACAGTGTGCACACCTCACACAAACCACTCACCACACACCCACTTTTCAGTGCACACACCTCACACAGACACACACCATTCAGAACACAAACTCCACTGTGCAGACACCTCACACTGACACACCACTCACCACACACACACGCTCCATGGTTCACAAACCTGACACCAACACACAGCAGTCACCACACACACACTCCATACTGCATGCACCTCACAGAGACACACATCATTCACCACACACACTCCACCATGCAGACACCTCACAGACACACCACTCACCACACACACTACACAGTGCACACACTTAGACACACACCACTCACCTCACACACAATGCACTGCACAGACACTTCAAACACACACCACTCACTAAACACACTCCAGACACACTCAATGCACCCACCTGACACAGACACACTACTCTTCACACTCACACACTTCAGAGTGCACAGACCTCAAACAGAAACACAACACTCACTGCACTAACACTTCACTGTGAAGACACCTTGGACACACTACTCACCACACACACTGCACAGTGCACACACCTCATGCAGACACAGACCACTCTCCAGACACACACACTACACAGTGCATACACTTCACACAGACACACTCCAGTTACCAAGCACACACACTCCACAGTGCACAAACATCACACAGACACACACCACTCACCACACAGACACACCACAGTGAACACACCTCACACACAGAAACCACTCATAGCACATACAATCCACAGTGCAGAAAAACAATACAGACATGCACTACTCAAAAGACACACTACCCACATGTACTCCACATAGCACACAACTCACACCGAAACAAAATTTACCACACACACTCCACAGTGCACACACCTCACACAGACATGCACCGCTCACCACACACCCACTTCACAGTGCATACACCTCACACAGACACACACCACTCTCCACACACACTTCACAATGAACACACCTCCCACAGACTCACAATTTACCACACACATGTCATAGTGTGCACACCTGACACAAACACACCACACACATTAAACAGTGCAGACACCTCACAGAGACACCTGATGCTCACAACACACACACTGCACAGTGAAGACACTTCATAAAACACACTACTGACCACACACTACACAATGAACACACCTTACACAAGTGACACTCACCACATACACATTCCATGGTGCAATAACTGCACATAGGCACACCACTCACCACAAACACGCAGTCCACAATGCACACACCTCACACAGACACACACCACTCACCACACAAACACACAAACTGCATAGGGCACATGCCCCACACAAACACACCACTCACCATACATACACACCACACAGTACACAAACCTCACACAGACACCAATCACCACACACACTCCACAGTACAGACACAAAATAGACACACTACTCACCACACATACACACTACACAGTGCACACACCTCACATAGACACACACCACTCACCTCACATGCATTCTTTAGTGCACAAACTTCACAAAGACACACACCACTTACCAAACACACTGCACAGTGCACACACAAGAAACAGAAACACACCACTCACCACACGCACTCTACACACACACTTAGTGCACACACCTCACACAGCCACACACAACTAACCACATGTGCACATACCTCTCTCAAACACACACCACAGAACACACACACATTACTCAGTGCAAACACCTCACATACACACACCACTCACCACATACACACTCCACAGTGAAGACACCTCACAATAATCCACTACTCATGACACACACACTACAAAATTAACACACCTCACACAGACACACACAACTCACTACAGTCAACAGTCCAGACACTTCACAGCGACACACAAGACTCACCACACACATACACTCCAAGGTGAATACACCTCACACAGACACACTACTCACCAAGCACTCATGACACAGTGAATACACCTCACACAGACACACACTACTCACTACACACAGCTTCCACAGTGCACACACCTCACACAGACACACACCACTAACCACACACACTCTTCACAGTGCACAGACATTACACAGACACACACCAGTCACCACACATGCTCCTCACATAAACACAGTGCACACACCTGAAACACACCACTCAAAACACACACACTCCACAGTGCACACCCTCTTAAAGACAAATAAGACTCACCAGAAACACACACTGCACAGTGTGCACAGCTGACACAGACACACACCACTCATCACACACACACTCCATAGTGCACTCACCTCAGACAGACATAACTCACCACATACACACTCCAGGATGCACACACCATACACTGACACTCACTACTTACCACAAACACACACTGCACAGTGCACACAGTTAACACAAACGCCCACTCATTATACACACACTCTACACAGTGCACACACCTCAGACACACATCATTCACCACACACACAGTAAATTGCAGACACATCACACAGACACACCACACACCACACACACTACAATGTGAACACACCTCACACAAAAACACTCCACAGAACACACACACTCCACAGTACACACACCTTACACAAGCACACCCTGCTCATGACACACACACTCCACAGTGAAGACACCTTACAGAGCCACACACCTAATCACAGTCACAATCCACAGTGCAGACCCTGCACACAGACATACACCACTCACCACACACACTTCACACACACACTCCACATGGCACAAACCTCACAGAGACAGAAAACTCCCCACACACACAGCAGAGTGCACACACCTCACACAGACAGACCACTCACCACCCTACACACTCCACATTGCAAACACATCACACAGACACACACCACTCACCACACACACTTAGGGTGCACACACCTCACATAGACACACACCACTCACCACAAACACTCCACAGTGCAGACACCTCACACAGAAACACCATTCACCAAACACAAACTTCACCATGCACGCACCTCACACAGACACACACCACTCTACACATACACTCTTCACAGTGCACACACCTCACACAGGCACAAACCACTCAACAGAAACGCACAGTCCACAGCGCACACACCTCACACAGACATGCACAACTAACCACTCACACTCTACAGTACACACACCTCACACAAACATATCAAAACACACACTACACAGTGCACACACCCCACAGAGACACACACCACTCACCACACCCACATTCCACAGTGAAGTAACCTCACACAGAGACACTACTCACCTCAAACACACTACGCACTGAACACACCTCACACAGACACACACCACTCACCACACATACAGTACACAGTGCAGATTTTTCACACAAACACACGACTCACCACACACACAGACTCCACAGTGCACACACCTCACACAGACACGTACCACTCACTACAATCACTCCACACACACTCCAAATAGCACACACCTCACACAGACACAAAAACTCAACACACACAGTCCACAATGCCCACACCTCACACAGACACAAAAACTTAACACACACACAGTCCACACACTTCATGCAGACACACCACTCACCAAACACACTCTAAACTGTGCACACACCTCACACAGACACACACTACTCACCACACACACTCCATAGTGCACAAACCTCACACAGACACACACCACTTACAATGCACACACACTCCACAGTGCACACACCTGACACAGAAAGACACCACTCACCACACCTATTCCACACACACTCATTATGCACACCTCACACAGACACACACCACTCACCAAACACACACTTCATGTTGCAGACACCTGTCACAGACATACCACTCACCACAGACAGTACACAGTGAACTCACCTCACACAGACACACACCACTTGTTATGCACACAAACTCAACAGTGCACACACTTCATGCAGACACACACCACTCACCACACAAACACACACAATACAGAGTGCACACACCTCACACAAACACACACCACTCACCTTATACAAAATCCACAGTGCACACAACTTACACAGGCACACACCAGTCACCACACACACTACACAGGCACACATCACACAAACACACATCACTCACCTTATACACAATCCACAGTACACACACCTTACACAGGCACACTCTAGTCACCATACACACTACACAGGCACACATCACACAAACACACACCTCTCACAACACACACTTTCCACGGTGCACACACCTCACACAGACACACTCCACTCACCACATACACTCTTCATGGTGCACAGACATCACACAGACACACACTGCTCACCACACACCCACTCCACAGTGCACACACCTCTCACAGACACACCACTCACCACACACACACTTCACAGTGCACACACCTCACACGTACACATACCACTCAATAAAAATACACACTCCACAGTGCTCACAACTCACACAGACACACACCAATTACCTCACACACAGTCCACAGTATAGACACCTCACACAGACACACCACTCACCACACACACTCCACATACACGATCAGTGCACACACATCACAGACACACATTATGCACAACACAAACTCCACACACACACTCCACAGTGTGCACACCTCACACAGACACACGGCAGTCACCACACACACTTAACAGTGCACACACCTCAAATGCCACTCATTACACACATATTTTACAGTGAAGACACCTCACACAGACACACCACTGACCACACACACTACCCAGTGAACACACCTCAGAGAGACATAAAACACTCACCACACACACATTAAACAGTGCAGGCACCTCATACAGACACACACTGTTCACCACACCCACACTCCAGGGTGCAAAAAACTCACACAGACACACCACTCACCACATACACTCCACAGATCACACATTTTACATATAAACACACAGCAATCAACAAAGACACACACTCTGCAGTGCACATACCTCACACAAACACACACCAATCATGACACACACAGCACAGTAAGGACACCTGATACACACTACTGACCACACACATGACACAGTCAATTCACCTTACACAGACACACAACACTCACCACACACACATTCCACAGTGCAGGCACCTCACACAGGCACACCACTCACTACAAACACACACTTAATAGTGCACACATCTCACACACCACTCACAATACACACACACTACACAATGCACACACCTCACAAAGACACACACCATTCGCCATACACACAATCCACAGTGCAGACACTCCACAAAGACAAACACCACTCACCTAACACACTCCACATATACTCAACGTAGCACACAACTCACACAGACACAAAACACCACACACACTCTCCACAGTTCACACATTTTACACAGACACACACCACTTATCACACACACTCCATAGTGCTCACACCTCACACAGACACACCACTTACCACACACACTCCAAAGTGCACACACCTCACAAAGGCACATACCACTCGCCAGAAAAACACACCTCACTGCACACACCTCACAAAATCACAAAACTTACTACACGCACAAAGTCCACAGTGCACACACCTCACAAAGACACACATCACTCTTCACACACACACTTCACAATTTACACACTTCACACAGACACACAGACGTCAACACACATGCACTCCACAGTGCACACACCTCACACAGACACATCAAACACAACACACAAAATCCCCAGTGCACACACCTCATGCAGACACATGTCACTCATGACACACACACACTGTACAGTGAGGACACCTCATACAAACACACCACTGACCACACACACGACACAGTAAATACATTTTGCACAGACACCCAACACTAACATGCACACATTCCAAAGAGCAGACACCTCACACAGGCACACCACTCACAATAAACACACACTCCACAGTGCACACACCTCACACAGACACACACCACTCACCACACACACTCCACACTGCAGACACCTAACACAAACACACCACTCACCACACACATACTACACCATGCACACACCTCATAGTGAAACACACCACTCACTGTACACACAATCCACAGTGCAGACACTTCACAAATGCACACACCACTCACCTAACACACTCTGCACACACTCCACATAGCACACACCTCACACAGACACAAAACTCACCACACACACTCCACTTTGCGCACATCTTACACAGACACACACCACTCATCACACACACACTCCACAGTGCACACACCTCACACAGACACACCACTCACCACACACAAACTCCAGAGTGCACACACCTCACAAAGAAACATAACACTAACCAGAAACACACACTCCACAGTGTGCACACCTTACAGACACAAAACTCACCACACAAAGTCCACAGTGCACACAACTGAAACAGACACACCATTCATCATGCAAACACTCCACTGTGCCCACACCTCACACAGACATATACCACTAAACAAAATAACACATTCCCCAGTGCACACACCTCACACAGACACACACCACTCACCATGCACACACACTCCACAGTGCACACACTATAGTCACATGCCACTCACCACACACACAAACTCATGGTGCCCACACCTCACACAGACACACACCACTTACTATGCATGCACACTTCACAGTGCACACTTTTCACAAGCACACACCATTCACCACACACACCCTCAACAGTGCACACACCTCACACAGACACATCACAGTCCATGGACTACACACATAATTTACAGTGTACATACCTCAGACACACACCACTCATCACACACAACTTTTATAGTGCACACACCTCACACAGACACACACCACTCACCACACACACTCTTCATGGTACACATGCCTCACACAGACACAAACCGCTCACCACATACACTCTTCACAGTGCCCTCACCTCACACAGACACACACCACTCACCACACACCAAACTGCAGTGAACACACATCACACTGACACACACCACTCTCCAAACACGCACTGCACAGTGCACACACCTCACACAAATACACGCCACTCACCACACACACTACACAGTGCATGCACCTCACACATACACACACCTTTCAACACACACACTCCACATTGCAGACACCTTACAGACACCTCACTCACCACACTGACACACTATACAGTGCACACCTCACACAAACACACATAAAACAGACACACACTACACAGTGAACACACCTCACAGAGACAAACAGCACTTAACACACACACTCCAAGGTGAAGAAACCTCACACAGACACACTACTCACCACACACAGTCAACACAGTGCACACACCTCACACAAACACACACCACAGAACACAAACTCTTCACAGTGCACATACAGCACACAGACACAAACCAGTCACCACACACACTCCACACACACACTCCACAGTGCACACACTTCAAACAGACACACAACTCAAAACACATACACTCCACAGTGCACACACATCTTAAGACACACAAGACTTACCATAAACACAATCCACAGTGCTCACACCTCACACAGACACACACCACTCATCACACACACACTCCACAGTGCACTCATTTCACACAGACACCACTCACAACACACACTCCACAGAGCACACACTTTGCACTGACACTACTCATCACAGACACACACTGCATAGTACACACACTTCACACAGACACACACCATTACCACACACACTGCACATTGCAGACACCTAACACAAACACACCAGTCACCACAGACACAGACTACAGTGCACATACCTCACACAAACACACACCACAGAACACACACATATTACACAGTGCACACACTTCACACGAACACACACCACTCACCAGACACATGCTTCACAATGCACACACCTCACACACACACCACTGATTGCACGCACAATCCACAGTGCACATACTGCACACAGACATGCATCACTCACCACACACTCCACACACACTTCACATGGCAAAAACTCCACAGACACAAAACTCACCACACACACACTCCACAGTGCACACACCTCACACAGACACATAACACCACACACCCTCCACAGAGCAAACACCTAACACAAACACACACCACTCACCACACACACTCATGGTGCACACACCTCACACTGACACACACCACTCACCACACACACACTGCACAGTGCACTCACTTCACAGATACACACCACTCACCACAAGCACTTTAGAGTTACACATGTTGTACAGACACACCACTCATCACAAACACACTACACAGTACATACACCTCATACAGACACCCACCACTCACCACACATACTCTCCAGTACACACAATTTACACAAACACACTGCAAAAGACACACACTACACAGTCCACACACCTCACTCAGACACACATTAACCACAAGCACACTCCACAGTGAAGACACTTCACACAGGGACACTACTCACCTCAAACACACTACAGAGTAAACACACCTCACAGAGAAACACACAACTCACCACATACATTCAACAGTCTAGACACCTCACAGTGACACACGACTCACCATGCACATACACTTTATAGTGCAGATACCTCACACACACACTGATCATCACACATACACTCCACAGTGCACACAGCTTTCACAGACACTCACCACTCACCACACACAAACTCCACAGTGCAGACACCTCACAGAAACACACAAGTCATAACACACACTTCACACACATGCTTTCACAGACACTCACCACTCACCACACACAAACTCCACAGTGCAGACACCTCACAGAAACACACAAGTCATCACACACACATGCTTCACAGTGCATACATTTCAAACACACACATCACTCACCAAACACACTCAACACACACTCCATACAGAACACACCTCACACAGACTCAAAACTTACCACACACTCACTCTTCACAGTGCACACACCTAAAAAATATAGACACCACACACTACACTCCACCATGCACACACCTCACACGGACACACACCACTCACTGGAAACACTCCACAGTTAGACACCTCATACACACACACCACTCATCACACACACACTACACAGTGCATACACCTCAAACAGACACACACCACTCACCACACACACATTCTACAGTACACACAATTCACACAGACACACCACAAAAGACACACTACCCAGTCCACAGACCTCACATAGACACACAATATTCACCACAAACATACTCCACTGTGAAGACACCTCACACAGACACACACCACTCACCACACACACACTACACAGTGCAGATCCGTCACAGAGACACACAAGACTTACTACACACATACTCCAGTGTGCACTAACCTCACACAGGTTTACACCACCCATCGCACACAAAATCTACAGTGCAGACATTACACACAGTCAGGAAACACTCACCACACACATTTCACACACACACTCCTCATAGCACACACCTCACACAGACACAAAACTCACCACACACTCACTCCACAGTGCACACACCTTAAACAGCCACATCACTCACCACACACACACTCCACAGTGCATTGCACACACCTCACACAGACACACACCTCTCACAAACACACACTCTACAGTGCACTCACCTCACACAGACACCCACAACTCATGGCACACCCACTCCAGGGTGAAGACACCTCACACAGACACACAGCAGTCACCACACACACTTCCCACACATACTCCACAGTGCACACATCTCAGACACACCACTCAAAACACACACACCCAACAGTGCACATACCTCTCAAAGACACAAAAGACTCACCAGAAACACAAACTCCACAGTGCAGACACCTCACACTGACACCCACCACTCATCACACACACACTCCACAGTGCACTCACCTAACACAGACACCCAGAACTCACCATACACACTCCACAGTGCACGCACCTTCCAGTGACACTCATCACAAACACACAGCGCATAGTTCACACAGCTAACACAAACACACCACTCATCATACACACACTCCACAGTGCACTCACCTCACACAGACACACACCATTCACCACACACACTGCACATTGCAGACACCTCACAAAGACACACCACTCACCACACACACTACACAGTGCACACACCTCACACAGTCACATAACACTGATCACACACAGTCCACACTGCAGACACCACACACAGACATGCAAGATTCACCACACACACTCTACACACACACTTCACAGGGCACACACCTCACACAGACACACACCACTCACCACACACACTACAGTGCACACACCTCACACAGACACACACCACTCACCACACACACTACAGTGCACACACCTCACACAAACACACACCACAGAACACACACAGTACACAGTGCACACACCTCACACAGACACACACCGCTCACCACACACACAATTTTCAGTGAAGACACCTCACACAGAGACACTACTTACCACACACTCTATGCAATAAACAAACCTCACACATACACACACAACTCAACACACACTCCACAGTGCAGACACCTCACACAAACAAGACTCACCACACAAACACAATCTACAGTGCACACACCTCACACAGACATGCACCACTCACTTCACACACAATCCACAGTATAGACACCTCACACAGACACACTCCACTCACCACACACACTCCACTCACACACTCAGTGCACACAGGTTACACTGACACACACCACTCACCCCACACACTCAACAGTACACACAGCTCACACAAACACACACTGCAGAACATACACACACTGCACAGTGCACAGACCTCACAAAGACACACACCACTCACCACACACACTCCACAGTAAAGACACCTGACACAGAGACACTACTCACCTCAAACACACTGTGCACTGAACACACCTCACACACACACCACTCACCACATGCACACTACACAGTGCAGACCCCTCACACAGACACACAAGACTTACCACAGACACACTCCACTGTGCACACACATTACACAGACACACACCACTCATCACATACACAATCCACAGTGCTGACACCTTACACAAACATGTACCACTCACTACAATCACTCTGTATAGCATACACCACACACAGACACAAAGCTCAACACACATGCAAAGCCCACAGTGCACACCTCACATATACACACCACTCAGCAGAGGCACACACTCCACAGTTCACACACTTCACACAGACACACCACTCAACAAAAACACACACTCCACAGTGTACACACCTCACACAGAAACACACCACTTACCACCCACACACTCCACAGTGCACACACCTGACACAGAAACACACCACTCACCACACACACTCCACACATGCATTCAGTGCACACACCTTACACAGACACAAAACACTCACCACACAGACTCTACAGTGCACATACCTCACACAAACACACACCACAAAACGCACACACTACATAGTGCAAACACCTCACACAGACACACACCACTCACCACACACACATTCCATGGTGAAGACACCTCACACAGACTCACTACTAACGACACAGACACTCCACAGTAAACACATCTCACACAGACACACACAACTCACCACACACACTTCACAGTCCAAACACCTCACAGAGACACACAAAACTCATGACACACACACACTCCACAGTGCAGACACCTCACACAGAGACACACCACTTATCACATGTACACTCCAAAGTGACCACACCTCCCACAGACACATACCACTCACCAAACACACACTCTGCAGTGCACACACCTCACACAGACACACATCACTCACCACACACACATTTTACACTGCAGACACCTCACACAGACACACACCAGTACCACACACACTCCACACATGCTCCACAGTGAACACATTTCAAACAGACACACACCACTCATTACACTAACTCCACACACACATTTTATAGCACACATCTTACACAGACACACACCACTCACCACACACATTAACTCCACAGTGCAGACACCTCACACAGACACATTTTAATCAACAGAAACACACACTCCACAGTGCACACACCTCACACAGACACACATCACTCACCATATATGGACACTCCACAGTTCACACACTTCAAACAGACACACTGCAGTCAACATACACAAACACTCCACAGTACACACACCTCACACAGACACACACCACTCAACACACACATACTGCACAGTGTGGACACCTCATACAGACCCACTACTGACCACACACAATCACAGTGAATATACCTTTCACAGACACACAACACTCACTGCACACACATTCCACAGTGTAGACACCTCACACAGGCACACCACTCACAACAAACACAGACCCCACAGTGCACACACCTCACACAGGCACACAACACACATCACACAATCACACCAACTGCACAGTCAACAAACGTCACACAAACACACACTACTCACCCCACACACACTACACAGTGCACACACCTCACACAGACACCACTCACCACAAGCACACTTCACTGTGCAGACACCTAACACAGACACACCACTCACCACACACGCTACACAGTGCAAACAACTCACACAGACACACAGCACTCACCACACACACTACACTGTGCACTCACCACACACATACATACACTATTCACTGCACACACAATTTATAGTGCAGACACTCCACACACACACCACTCACCACCACACACTCCACACACACTCCACTGTGCACACACTTTACACAGACACACACCACTCACCACAAACACACTTTACAGTGCAGACACCTCACACAGACACACACCAGTCACCATGCACATTCCACACACATTCACAGTCCACACACTTAAGACATGCACCACTCAAGACACACACTAAACACACACACTCCATAAAGTACACACATCACACAAACACAGAACTTACTACACACTCTTTATAGTGCAAACACCTCGTGCAGACACAGTGCTCACCACACACAAACTACAGAGTTTAAACAACTCACACAGAAACGCACCACTCACCATACACACACTCCACGGTGAAGACAACTCACACAGACACACCACTCACCAAACACACAGACCACAGTTCACAAGCCTCACACAGACACACACCTCACACACCACACACCAGAGAAACACATGACACAGTGCACACACCTCACACAGACACACACCACTCATAACCCACACACTCCACAGTGCACACACCTCACACAGACACGTACAACTCAACAGAAACACACACTCCACAGTCCACACACAGACACACAACATTTAACATACTCAAACACTACACATGCACACACTTCACACAAATACACAGGTTTCACAACAAACACACTACAAAGTGCACACACCTCACACAGACACACAGCACTCACCACATGCACACTATCCACAGTGCACACACCTAACAAAAACACACACCACAAAAGACACATACACTACACAGTGCACACACCTCACACAGAAACACACCACTCACCACACACACTACACTGTGAACACACCTCACACAGACACACTACTCAAAATACACAAACTTTCATCAGCACACATCACACAGAGATACACACCACTCAACACACACACACTCCACAGTGCAGACATCTCACACGGACACGCGAGACACATCACACACACTCAATAGTGCACACACCTCAAACAGACACACACCACTCACCACACACACAACAGCACTGTTCACACACTTCACACAGAAAAAACCACTGACCTCACATACACTCTTCAGAGTGCACACACCTCACACAGACACACATTTTTCCCTGCACACACACACACTCCACATCGCACACACCTTATTCAGACACACACCATTCACCACACATACTCCACAGTGCACACACCTTACTCAGACACACACCACTTACCACACACACACACCACAGTATTCACACCTCACACAGACACACACTAATCATTACACACACACTACACAGTGCACAAACCTCACACAGACACACACCACTTATCACACACACAATCCACAGTGTAGATACCACACACACCTGCACGACTAACCACACATACTCTACATACACTCCACATAGCACACACCTCACACAGACACATAAATCACCACACACACTCCTCAAAGCACACACCTCAAACAGGCACACCATTTACCAAACACACGCCCTCCACAGTGCACACACCTCACACAGACACATACCACTCAACCGAAACACACACTCCACAGTGCTCACACATCACATAGACCCACACCACTTACCACACACATGCTCCACAGGACACTCACCTCACACAGACACACGCAGTCACCACACACAATTCCACAGTGCAGACACCAAGCACGGACATACCACTCACCAAAAACAAACTACACTGTGCACTCAGGTAACACAGACACACACCACTCAATGCACACACAATCCACAGTGTAGACACTCATCACAGACACACACCATGTTTTGTATTATTCGCTGATTTTCTGAATGTGTGGCAAAAGCAAACAGACACCTGGCCACTCCACAGGTGTTCATTCTTTACTGATGCTCTGAATGAATGGCCATATAAAAGAGACTCCATTTTTTTTTTCCTGGTATACGTTATTCAATGAGGCTCTGAAAGAGGGGCCATACGAAATTCACTCCTTACAGTTCAACATGTGTTAATTTCTCTGTTAGACTCAGAAAAGAGGTCAATAGAAAATACATTCCTCAGAATTCCAAAGCATACATAATTCAGCGAGGCTCATATTGGGCGTTTATATTAAATAGAATCCTGACTATTCCCCATGTGTGTATCATTCAGTGAGGTGCTGAAAGAGTGGCCATAAGAAAAAGACTCCTGAGTATGCAACAGGTGTGCATTCTTCAGTGAAGCTTTGAATGAGAGGGCCTATGTAATAGACTTCTGAGTATTCCCTAGGTGTGTTTTATTCACTGAGGCTCTGAAGGAGATTCCATAGGCCATAGCCTTCTGATTAATGTCCAGGTGTGCATTATTCAATGAGGCTCTCAATCAGTGGTCATATGAAATAGAATCCTGACTATTTCCCAGGTGTGCATTATTCAGTAATGCTCTGATTGAGTGGCCATATGGCATGAACTCTGACTATTCCCCAGGTGTGTATCATTCAGTGAGTTTCTGAATGAGGTAATATATAAAATAGACTCCCAACTATAGCCTGTTGACTATTCCTCAGGTGTGCATTTTCCACTGAGGCACTGAATGAACCATAATATCAAATAGACTCCAGAGTATTCCCCAGGTGTGCATTATTCTGTGAGTCTCTAAGTGAGAGGATATATAAAGTACACTCCTGAGTATTTACCAGGTATATATGATTCCTCACTGAGGCTCTGAATGAGTGGCCATGTGAAATACACTCCTGACTTTTTCATAGATGCGTATTATTCACTGAGGCTCTGAATAAGTGGCCATTGGAAAGAGACTACTGAATACTCCATAGGTGTGCATTATTACGTTGGGCTCTGAATAAGTGGTCACACAAAATAGAATCCTGACATTCCATTAGGTGTATATTATTCAGTGAGGCTCTGAATGTGTGGCTATATGAAATAGACTTCTGACTACTCTACAGGTGTTTGTTATTCAGTGAGTCTCTGAATGAAAGGCCATATTTAATAGTGTTCTGAGTATTCCTCAGGTATGCATTATTCACTGATGCTCTGAATGTTTGGCCATATGAAATAGCCTCCTGACTATTCCACAGGTGTGTATTACTGACTGAGACTCTGATTAAGTGAGCATATGGAATAGACTCCTCACTATTTAAAAGTTGTGCATTACTCACACAGGCTTTGATTTTGTAGCCATATAAAATAGACTACTGTCTATTCCCCAGGCATGCATTATTCACTGAAGCTCTAAATAAGTGGCTATATGAAGTAGACTCTTATCTTTTCCCCAGGTGTGTATTATGAAATGAGACTCTGAATAAGTGGGCATAAGAAAGAGACTCCTGACTATTCCCCAGGTGTGCATTATTTACAGAGACTCTGAATGTGTAGCCATTTAAAGTAGACTCTTGACTATTTCCCAGGGGTGTATTATTCACCAAGGCCCTGAATGAGTGGCCATATGAAAAATATTCCTGACTATTCCACATATATATATTATTCACTGAAACACTGAAAGAGTGGTCATATAAAATAGACTCCTGACTATTCCACAGGTGCACATTATCCACTGAGGCTATGAATGAGTGTCCAAATGAAATAGACTCCTGGCTACTCCACAGGTGTGCATTATTCACTGAAGCTCTGAATGAGTGTCCATCAGAAATAGACTCCAAATTATTCTCCAGGTGTGTATTATTCATAGAGGCTCAGAGTAAGTGGCCATATTAATTAGATATCTTACTACTTAAGATATGTATTATTCGCTGAGGCTCTGAATATGTGACTACATGAAATAGACTCCTGATTACCCCACATTATTCAGTGACACTCCGAATGAAAGACCACATGAAAGATTCCTGACTATTCCACAGGTGTGCATTATTCAGTGAGACTCTGAATGAGAGGATAAAACAGAATCCTGACTATTTCCACAGGTGTGTACATCTATAGAGGCTCTCAATGAGTGGTCATATGAAAGAGACTTCTTACTATTCTGCAGGTGTGCATTATTTCGTGAGGCTGTAAAAGGGTGGCCATATGAAAAAGACTTCTAACAATTCCCTAGGTATGTAATAGTCAGTGAAGTTCTGAATGAATTTTTATATGAAATAGTCTCTTTTTACCTGGTGTGCCCCTGGTGTGCATTATTTATTGAGGCTCTGAATGAGTGGCCATATGAAACAGACACCTTATTATGCCACATGTGTGCGTTATTCACTGATTGTCTGAATGAGTACCCATATGACATAGACTCCTAATTATTCTTCATGTGTGCATTATTCAAAAAGGTTGTGTATAAATATTCATACCAAATAGACTCCAGACACTGTCCCAGGTGTGTATTATTCTGTGAGGTCAGGAATGAGAGTTCATATGAAATAGACTCCTATTACCCAGGTGTGTATCATTCAGGGAGGCACTTAATTCGTGGCTTTCATAAACAGCATCCTGACTAGTCCACAGGGGTTTATTATTCACTGAAGCACTGAATGAGAGACCATATAAAATAGACTCCTGACTATTGCCCCATTGTGAATTATTCAATAAGTCTCTGAATGAGTGATAGTATGGAATAGAATCCTGACAATTTTCCAGGTGTGTATCATTCAGTGAGGCACAGAATGAGTGACCATACGAAAGAGGCTCCTGACTATTACCCTTGTTTGCATTATTCACTGTGGCTCTGAATTATTGGCCATGTAAAATAAACCCCTGAGTATTCCTCAAGTCTGCATTATTCACTTTTTCTCTGAATGTCCATATAAAATAGACTTCTGACTATTCCCCAGTTGTGTTTTATTCCATGGGATTTCTACTGAGTGTCCATATAAAATAGACTTATAACTGTTCCTCCATGTGTGCCTTATTCAGAGAGTCTCAGAATTGGAGTTGATATGTATTAGTCTCCTCAGTACTCCACATACATGCATTATTCACCGAGGCTCATAATGACTTCTTATGTTAAACAGACTCCTGACTATTCCCCAGGTGTGAATTACTCACTGAGGCTCTAACACAGTGTCCCTATGAAAGAGACCCCTGACTATTCCCATGGTGTGCACTATTCAGCTTGGCTCTCAATGACTGGTTATATGACATACAATCCTGACTATTCCCCAGGTATGTATAATTCAGTGAGGCTCTGAATGAGTGACCATATAAAATAGAACATTGACTACTTCCCAAGTGTCTATTATTTCCAATAGAATGCTCGGTACTCCCCAGGTGTGCATTATTCACTGACGCTCTGAATGAGTGGCAATATGAAATAGACTCTTGACAATTCCACAGGTGTGTATAATTCAGTGAGGCTCTGAATGAGCAGCCATATGAAAGAAAATCCTCACTTATACACCGGTGTGCATTACTCCATGAGATTCTGAATTAGTTGCCATATGACTATTCCACAGGTGTGTACCATTCATGAGGCTCTGAGTGGCCATATTAAAAATATTCCTGAATATCTGCAAGGAGCTTATTACTCAGAGATGCTCTGAATGAATGGCTACATCAATTAGGCTGCTGACTACTCCACGGGAGTGCATTATTCATTGAAGCTCTGCATGCGAGGCCAGATAAAATTGTCTCCTGACAATTCCCTAGGTGTGAATTATTCACTGAGCTTCTGAATATGTGGCCAATTAAAATACACTCCAGACTATTCCTTAGTTGTGTGTTATTCACTGAAGTTCTGTATGAGTTGCCATACCAAATAGACTCCTGACAATTCCCCAGGTGTGCACTACTCCCTGAGGCTCTCACTGAGTGGCCGTATGAAATAGACTCCTGATTCTACCCCATGTGTGTATTATTCAGATAGGTTCTAAAAGAGTGTCCTTATGAAATACACTCCTGTCTATTTCCCATGTGTGCATTATTCACTGAGACTCTGAATGAGTTTCAATATAAAATAAACTCTTAACTATTCTCCAGGTGTGTTTTATGCACAAGGGCTCTGAATGAGGGGCCATATGAAATAGACTCCTGACTATTCCACAGGTGTGTATTATTCACTGATGTTCTGAATGTGTCAACAAAGAAAATAGACACATAGCTAATCTACAAGTGTGCATTCTTCACTGATGCTCTAAATGAATGGCCATGTAAAAGAGACTCCAAGATTTTTCCAGGCATGCATTATTCAACGAGGCTCTGAATGAGAGGACAGTGTAAATAAACTCCTAACAATTCCCCAAACTTGCACTACTCAGAGTACTCTAAATGAGTGGCAATATGAAATAACCTAATCAATATTCCGGTGGTGTGTATTATTCACTGAGACTCTAAAAGAGTGTCGATATAATAGAGAAACCTGTCTATTTCCAAGGGGTGCATTATTCAGTTTGGCTCTGAATCACAGGTCATATGGAATCAGATACTGATTATTCCCCGGGCGTGTATCATTCACTGAGTCTCTGAATGAGTAACCATATGACATAGAGCCTTGAATATTTTCTATGTGTGTATTATTCACTGAGGCTCTGAATGAGAGGTCATTTGTAATTGAATCCTCAGTACTCTCCAGGCATGAATTATTCACTGAAGCTCTGAATAAGTGGAAATATAAAATAGACTCCTGACTATTCCACAGGTGTATACCATTCAGTGAGTCTCTGAATGAGTGGCCATATAAAAAAAGAATTCTGACTATTCCAAACGTGTGCATTATTCAGTGAAGGTCTAAATGAGTGACCATAAGAAATAGAATCCTGACTATTTCCCAGGTGTGCATTATTTACAGCGGTCCTTAATGAGGAGCCATATAAAATAGATTGCTGAGTACTCCCCAGGTATTCATTATTCACAGAGGCTGTGAATCCGTGGCCATGTGAAATAGACTTCCCAATATCCCCCATGTGTGCACTATTAAGCGAGGTTCTGAAAGTTTCCCTATGAAATAGATTGCTGACTATTTGCCAGGTGTGGATTATTCACTGAGGCTATGAATGAGAGGCAATGGGAAATAGACTCCTGATTATTTTCCAGGTGGGTTTTATTCCAGGCTCTTAATGAGGGGCCATGTGAAATAGACTCCTGTCTATTCCACAGGTTTGTATGATTCACTGAGGTTCTCAATGTGTGACCAAAGAAAATAGACACCCAGCTACTCCACATGTGTACATTATTCACTGATGCTCTGAATGAATGGCCATATGAAACACACTCCAAATTTTTCCCCAGGTATGCATTATTTAAAGGGGCTCTGAATGCAGGCCATACGAAATAGACTCCTAAAAATTCCCCAGGTGGGTATTACTCAGTGAGACTCAGAAGGAGGGGAAATATGAAATAGGCTCCTCACTATTATACAGGTGTAGGTTATTCAGTGAGTCTCAAAATGGGTGTTCATATTAAATAGAATCCCGACTATTCCCCACGTGTGTATAATTCAGTGAGGTGCCAAATGGGTGGCCATATGACATACATTCCTGAGGACTCAAGAGGTGTTCATTGTTCACTTAAGCTTTAAATGGGGAGCAATATGAAGCAGACTCCTGAATATTTCCCAGTTGTGTATACTTTACTGAGCCTCTGAATGACTGGCCTGAAGAAATAAACTCCTGGCTATTACCCTGGTGTCTATTATTCAGTGAGGCTCAAAATGAGTGGCCATATGAAATAGATCTCTCAGTACTTTACAGGGGTGAGTTATTCAGTGAGACTCTGAAAGAGTGGGCATATGAAATAAACTCCTGACAATACCTCGGGTGTGCATTATCCACTGAGGCTCTGAATGTGTGGCCATTGGAAATAGAATCCTCACTATTCCTTAGGTGTGCATTTTTCACTGAGTCTCTGAATGAGTGGCCATTCTAAATAAACTCCTGACAATTTCCCAAACTTGCACTACTTCGAGAGGCTGTGAATGAGGGGCAATATTAAAAAGACCCCTCTGTATTCCCCTGATGAGTATTATTTACTGAGGCACTAAAAGAGTGTTTCTATCGGACTCCTCACTATTCCCAAGGTGTGAATTATTCAGTTTGGCTCACAATACTGGTCGTATTAAATAGAATCCTGATTATTCCTCAAGTGTGTGTCATTCACTGAGGCTTTAAATGAGTGGCCATATGAATTAGACCCTTGACTAGACCCGAGGGGTGTATTCTTCATGAAGGCTTTGAATAAAGGGTCATTTGATATAAAATCCTCAGTACTCTTCAGGCGTGCATGAATCACTGAGGCTCTGAATGAGTGGCTATATACAATAGTCTCCTGTCTACTCTACAGGTGTGTATTATACAGTGAGGCTGGGCATGAGTGGCCATAGGAAACAAAATCCTCACTATTCCAAATGTCTGCATTATTCAGTGAAGGACTGAATTAGTGTCCATTAAAAATAGAATCCTGATATTTTTAAGTAGAAATAGGGAGGACTCACAAGATGGCATCGTAGAAGCAACTCAGGATTGCAGCTCTCAGTGAAGGCGCAGAGGGTGCATCATAGCTGCATTCTCAGATGGACCTTTTTTGCCCAAAGAGCGTTGAAAGTCCCAGGTGTGGAAGAGACACGGGACGCTAGTACAGCAGGCTAGCACAGCCAGCTCGTGCGGCCGTTTCAGCTGGCACCACAGCGGGACCTGGCACAGAACTCACTGGTCTGGGTGCCCTGTTAAACCGCCAATCTGAAATTTGGAAGGGCAGATTGGCATGTCCATCTGATGAAACGGGACTTGGAAAATGAGCCAGATCAGGAGTTTCCTGGGAAGCATGATCTGAGCCGGTGCAGTGGGCAGCAGCAAAAGAGATCACACGGATCCCAGTGCCCTATCAGCAGGCTACTGGGGCACCAGTGAGAGAGTCGAACTTTCAGCTTGGGGAGAAGGAAAGAGAGAGAGGATGGACTCTGAGGCAGGGATCTGGGTGACTGAGCTCGGCGGGTCGCACCCTCACAGGGACAAGCAAGGTGGCGATTGGAGGCGTTCGGGGCTGAGAGTTTTCCTGCTGGCATCTAGGACAGTGCAGCCCGGGGAGGAAGGGGCGTCCGCCACTACCGACGCAATCCACCCCTACTGAAGTACCGCCCAGGGCTGACGCAGCCTGCCGTAGCCGAGGCAACCTGCCATAACAGAGAGACTCCGCCAAGAGGAGGGGGGACTCCACAGCAGAACGGAGCCCAGCAGCAACAGGGAAGACCCGAGCTACCAGGGCAGAGCCCCAGCAGACAAATAGTGAATAGACTGCCTCCAAGTGGGGCAGAACAGTGCAACAGATACTCATAAAGAAAGTCCCAATTCCCTGAGACAGAGCATCTAAGGGGGGAAAAAAGGGTTTTGTTTTATGAGTTCTGTTGCAGCAGACATAAACAACCTCCCAACAACCCTGAATGAATAACGGAGCTCACAGCTCAGCACTGGAGCTCCTATAAAGCACAGACCATCTCCTCAAGCAGCTCCCTGACCCCTGTATATCCAAAAAGTCAACCCAAAAAAGGACTAATCAGACTGACATTTGGCGGGAATCATTCTAGAACAAAGACAGAAGAAGAAGAATCTGGTATCATCCCTCACTGTGCTGCAGCTGCTACAGGTATACCCCAGACAAGCAGGGCCTGAAGTGGACCTCAGCACTCATACAGCAGAAGGGCTAGATCATTAGAAGGAAAACTAAGTAACAGAAATACTTCCTCATCAACAATCTCAGCATCCACACAGAGACCCAACTGAAAAATCAGCAACTACTAAGAAGACAGGTGGATAAATCCATAAAGATGAAAAGAAACCAGCGCAAAAAGGAGAAAAACACCCGAAACCAAAACACCTCACCTCCAAAAAAGGACCAAAACTCCTCACCAGCAAGGGAACAAAGCTGGACGGAGAATGAGTGTGATGAAATGACGGAATCAGACTTCAGAAAGTGGATAATGAGAAACTTCAGTGAGCTAAAAGAACATGTTCTAAATCAGTGCAAAGAAATTAAGAACATTGAAAAAAGATTTGAAAAAAGATTCGAGGATAAAAAGAATGGACAACTTAGAGAGAAATATGAATGAATTGAAGGAGCTGAAAAACACAACACGAGAACTTCACGAAGCATGCACAAGTTTCAACAGCCGAATTGACCAAGCAGAAGAAAGAATATCAGAAGTCGAAGATCAACTCAATGAAATAAAACGAGAAACCAAAATAAAAAAAAAAGCGCAAAAAGGAATGAACAAAATCTCCAAGAAATGTGGGACTATGTGAAGAGACCCAACCTACGTTTGATAGGTGTATCAGAATGTGAGGAAGAGAATGAATCCAAGCTGGAAAACACTCTTCTGGATATTATCCAGGAAAAATTCCCCAACCTAGCAAGACAGGTCAATACTCAACTCCAGGAAATACAGAGAACGCCACAAAGAAACTAAGCAAGAAGAGCAACCCCAAGGTACATAATCATCAGATTCACCAGGGTTGAAATGAAGGAGAAAATACTAAAGGCAGCCAGAGAGAAAGGCCAGGTCACCCACAAAGGGAAGCCCATCAGACTCATAGCAGATCTGTCGGCAGAGACTCTACAAGCCAGAAAAGAGTGGGGGCCAATATTCAACACCTTAAAGAAAAGAACTTTCAACCCAGAATTTCATATCCAGCCAAACTGAGCTTCATATGTGAAGAAAAAATAAAATTCTTCATGAACAAGGAAGTACTCAGATTTTGTCACCACTAGGCCTGCTTTACAAGAGCTCCTGAAAGAGGCAATACACATAGAAAGAAACAAACAGTACCAGCCATCCTAAAAGCATACCAAGTGCTAAAGAGCATTAACAAAATGAAGAATCTACATGAACCAATGGGCAAAGTAGCCAGCTAGCATCAAAATGGCAGTATCAAATAAACACATAACAATATTAACCCTAAAAGTAAATGGGCTAAATGCACCAATCAAAAGACTCAGACTGACAAATCGGAAAAAAAACCAAAACCCATAGGTGTGCTGTATCCAGAAAACCAACCTCACACGCAAGGATACACAAAGGCTCAAAATAAAGGGATGGAAGAAGATTTACCAAGCAAATGGAGAGCAAAAGAAAAAAAACAGGAGTTGCAATACTCATCACTGATAAAATAGACTTTAAAGCAACAAAGATCAAAAGGGACAAAGAAGGTCATCACATAATCGTAAAGGGATTGATACAAAAAGAAGAGCTAGCAATTCTAAATATATATGGACCCAATGCAGGAGCACCCAGATATATAAGGCAAGTTCTTAATGACTTAAAAAGAGACTTAGACTCCCGCACAATAATAGTGGGAGACATTAACACTCCACTGTCAATATCAGACAGATCAACCAGACAGAAAATTAACAAGGATATCCAGGACTTGAATTCAGACCTGGAACAAGCAAACCTGATAGACATTTACAGAACTCTCCACCCCAAATCCACAGAATATACATT
>PVHO010012531.1:24745-67042 GCA_004024885.1 Saguinus imperator | reverse complement strand
TTTTTTTTTTTTTTTTTTTTTTTTTTTTTTTTTTGTATTTTTAGTAGAGACAGGGTTTCACCATATTGGCCAGGTTGGTCTCAAACTCCTGACCTCATGATCCACCCTCCTAAGCCTCCCAAAGTGCTGGGATTGCAGGCCTGAGCCACTGAACCCGAACATATAGTGATATTTAAAGAAATATTCGACCAGTTTTCTATATTGAATTTTTTGTTGTTCAATTTGAATTTCTTTATTCATTCATGAAGTTTCTTTCTGTATGTAATTCATTTTTCATTATGCTCATCACAAGTGCATCTTGAAAAGTAGTTAAAACAACTTTTAAAATTGATGATAAATAGGGAGGTGATAAATCATGATTTCCGGAAGTTATATGTATATTATTTTCCAACTCTTTTCCTGGATCTAGTATCAAATGCTACAATATTGCTCTATCACTGAAACTCAGAGTAACTCCTAATGATGACCTTGGAATCCACTGGAAGAGGATAAAACTTAGGCAAAAGTAAGTCCCTTTCTCCATCTGGGGTAGGAGTTATTAACACAAGAACTGGATTATATTATGGAATAATGAGTACACCATGGCTTAGGACTTGGAGAGAATCAATTCATACTTCAGCTCTATACTTAACAGCTGGGTGAAGTGGTCTTGCTTTCCTTATCTATAGTATGGGATTCCAATTATTTCTGCCTCACAGAACTATTAAGAGGACTGAAGTAAAATGTAATGAAAGAAGTTTTTCATCTGATTGGGAAATTAAGCATATGACCTAGTAACTATTTATAACATAAGACCAAATGAAATAAGTAAAAAATAGAAATCAAACCAATGTGCTGTAGGAATACTGTTATGGGAATGGTTAATGTAGTATATAGGGCTAATTAACTTTTAAGAATTTGGAAAATGAATGAGGTGAGAAATGATGTTTTACTGGTAGAACCTGATCATTTTTCATAATCAGTGTAGCTGTGCCCTGATTTCAATTTTATCTAAGACAGCTGATTTGAGTGTAGGAGTCAGGCATGTTCAATTTTGATGGCAGTTTGATAAATTTTCACTTGTTCTAGCACCTTTCCTTTGTACATTCAAAATAATTTGTCCATCTTAACTACACAAAACTAACTTGCATGCCTGATGAAAGCCTTACGGGCATACTGAGTCTTAAATTTGCCAAGAGCTTTTAATAATTTTTCCCTCTGTAAAAAGAGTAACTAGAAAGTGTATGTAAAGGAACATAAATGCATTGGATGAACTTAACTTCCATTTCTCTAATCACAAATGTCATGATGATTTTCTGCTAGTAATCAACACAATATAAGTTTTATGCTGCTTTATTTCACCATAATTTTTAAATGTCTAATGTTCCAGAAAGGCACAAAGCATTTAAATTTTGCCTATAGCTAAAATAGTTTTAAAAATGTATGTATACAGGCAAGCTCTGGCACTAATGTTTTTTTTTAAATGGAATAAGATAATATAATGAAATTTGAAGGAGATGGCATTCAAGAAAGGAATTAGGTTAAGAAGTAATACAAATTAGTTATCAGAGATCAGGTTAATAGTCAAAACATTTTAAAAATCCGTTTTATTTATTAGCCAAAGGCAGTTCTCATAATTTGTGACATAGAATAAATGATTTTTAAAAATAACATTGATTAATATTGTCCAAAATTGTCGCCATTTCACAGTGTGGGCATTTGTATTTTAAAGATAAAACAGTATTTTGATAGTTATTTTCATAATTAAATTATTTAAAACCCTGACCTTTATATTTTACCATAGTGCATAATATATGTATTCATAGATACCATTGATTACAAATAATACAGAGGGTAGGGGCTGTCAGAAAAGTAGTTAAAACTATTACATAGCGTAAAGAACACAACTTTTAAATAATAACCAGTTCAATTTGCCAATTGATTATTTTAGTTTGAGTCTCAACCATTCTCAGTGCCTTTTTTTTTAATATTTCTGTAATGAGTTTAATACTGTCAGGTTGTTATGAGGCAAAAAGGAGGTAACGTATTAAAAAAGTGACATGAGAGAAATAAAGCATATTAGATAAGGTCAGCATGACTACATTGACGATACAATGGGAAAATAGTGTACTTTTTGCAGAGAAGCAACGTGACCTCCATAATATGCCACCTAAATTGCAGTAATTGCCTCTCTTTCCTGCTTTTGTCAAGATGCATTTATTCTTCACATAATGTAAACCCGCTTCTGCCTCTTCTGCTTAAGGCTTCCATTGTGTTTAAGTCTTAATTCAAACTCCCCCATTCTAGTTTCCAAAGTCCTAAGTTACCTGCCCTACATAAACCTTTGATCTCACCCAGACTTTTCCCTCTTGCTCACTGTGCTTTAGTAACACTGGCTTTTTATTCTATTTTGTTTCTATAAGAGATCAAGTCATTCCGACCTTTGGGGTCTTGCATTAGTGTATTCCCCTGCTTGGAATGCTTTTCCCTGAAGATCCTAGCTGGCTGCTTTTTTGTCATTTAGAACTGACATATTCCTAGAGGTGCTTTCCAGGACCATCTATTCTGAAATAGCCACCCAGTAACAGTGCAATTACCCCCACTTAATTATTTTAACAGCAAATATGGCTAACTGGTATTTCCTTAATTCCTTGTTTATTGACAGATTATTTGATTTTTCTTCATCCACTAAAATGTAACTCCATGAGAGAAGGAACTTTATCTTGTTCACCAATGTGACTGCAGAACCATAACAGTATTTGGTACATAAGAGATACTCAATAAATATTTCTTAGATTAATAAATGAATGTTGGACAGATAAAATATTGTTTTAAAGATTCATCTCTAGAATTGGCCAAATTTAGAGGGTACAGAGGTTTAATAGCTTTAAGGTGATGAGAACCTGGAGCATTGGTTCTTAATGCTTTAAGAAACTAATGAAAGCTAATGGTCTTTTATGCATTCATGTAAGTATATACAAAATTAGGCATAGTTTCTGTGAATTTTCAGATTGTCTATTACCTCCCAATAACTCCATGGACCCTTGAATAAAAACCCCAAGTCTACACTCTACTCCATGCAGAGGAGATGAAAAGTAGAAGAAAAATTTAAGGGGCATTTTAAAGAAAAAATAGTTTTTACGTTACTAATTTGAGGGACAGTGAGAAGAATGCTGCCATTAAGATGTTGAATTGAGAAATGTAGCTGCTAAGAGGACAGGTTTTAATTTTGTGACCCATTGACAATTAGAATTAGAGAACTGCAATCCTGGTGGAAATCTGAACTAGGGAGGCAAATTTAGGTGGTCAGTAGAAAATAATTACTGAGATCATGGTATTTTTGCTTTTCAAAGGGGTTGGTGTATAAAGAAACATATATTTAGGGAAAGAGAAAAGAAGAAGTATTTAAAAATAAAAATAGAACTCTGAAAAGTAGGATGAAATTAGGATAATATACTATCACAAAAGTGAAAGACTAGAGAACATAAATATTGTTATAGATTAGTTAGTACTCAAGTCAAAACTTGAGCATCTGTGGAGTGAACTGAATAAAGCAAGGATAGGCAGGGCCACGAGTGGCCTCGTGGATCAGTAGGTCTGAAGGCAATGTCCCAGACAAGCTAGAAAGTAGAAAAGAAAATGGAATGTTTTGGAGGCATGATGGCTCCAAGGAGTTTTTGGATAATAGAGTGAAGGAGGAAACTGAAGATCTGGGCTGAGACGCCAATTCAAGGCATAGGAGGGTAAGCACATTTAACAAATAAAAGCCAATAGGAGTCAGGCATAGCAAAGGAAAAACAACTTACCTACAGAACACAAATGTTGACAGAAACCTGATTCTAATAGACTTTCTACTTTTAGCCTCTTTTCTTTTGATTGGTCCTATGGATACCAAATATTGAAGAATAGTCAGAAGTCTGGGAGCTCCATGATGCTGGGTCAGAAATAAGGGACCTTCCAACAGGGAAAAACAAGATGGCCTTCAAGAAAGTAGGTTTCATGTAGTATAAGAAGGAAAATTTTAGGTATATGTCCCTACAATGGCCCTTTCCAGTGCTATTGCTATACAAAAAAGTGAGGCAAGAGTCTTTTAGAAATGGTGGACAGCTAATTAAAATTAATCTGACAACTGAAAACAACAAATAATACCAGCCAAAAATATGGGACATATCTTCTTAAAGGCCAAAAATATCGAATTGAAGTGAAGAATAGTAGTCTGAAGACCTGAACCTTTAGTGTCTTTTATTCTTCTTTGGACAGCAACAATTAGAAAATAATGTTACATGGGAAGAAATGCCAGATATAGTAGGCACCTAAAGTAAAATAAATACTTTAAAAGAAAGAAAATAATTTTAATTTTAAAATTAATTTTAAAACATGTTATATAAGATGATATCCAAATAGCCAATAAATGTATGGTCAATTTCAAATTCACTTAGTCATCAGTAAAATGCAAATTAAAATATGAGATTATATCACACTACTAGAAGAACTAAAATCAAAATTACTGACAATATAAAATGTTAGAAAAATTATGAAAAATATAGAATTCTTATATACTGGTATTTGTCACTTTGGAAAATGTTTTAGCATGATTCTTAAGAAATATCCCTACAGAAAGGCATGCACATACCTACAAGTACACACATACATGAATATTCACACACATTATTCATTATAGTCAATTACTGGAAAGAACAAAAACATCCATCTGTAATAGCATGGATAAAAAACAAACTTTTCATGTTTACCCAATGGAATACTACAAAGTAATAAAAAGGAGATCTACAGATACATGCAACAACATAGATGAAACATTTATAATGCTGAATGTAAGAAGGCAGATTTTTAAAAATTACATGGTATATAAGTGTATTAATATAAATTTAGAGCACAAGAAAATCTAAAGTTGTATTTTTATTTGGTAAAGGTGTGAAGAAGAAGAATAAAGTAATTATTATGACAATCAAGAAACTGGTTACCTGTGAGTTTGATAGAGTGATGTTTGGGAATAGAGAGGCACCTGAGTACTGGTAATGCTCCAAATCTGGAGAGGAGAGTGGTTTCATGGGTGTGTGCTTTGCTTTGTTATGTAATCGAGCTACACATTTTTATGCAGCATTTTGGATGTGTTAAATTTATAATAATAAAGCTTTTTGAGGCAAGCTTGAGGAAATATCCTCATGAATGCAGAGGATAAGAAGAATGTAAAATAACCAACCTTCAGCAGGTTATTTTCCTCCCAGAAGTCCCCTGTCTCAAGAGAGAGCTGTTTTCCCTTCTCTCTCTCTTTTGCCTATTAAACCTCCACTCCTAAACTCTTAAAAAACAAACCTTCAGCAGCAGAAGCCAGTTCTCACTGTTACTCTGCCCCAAGAACTGTTGATGGGGGAGTTCCTGAACCTTCGTGCAGCTCCCTCAGTGTTAAGCCACAGAAGTAAAGAAGCCATGCCTTATCCCACCCCTGGGCTGGCATCACCCTATTGTTGCCCAGCACAGCAAGTACCTGAGCCCTTCTCTGGCCTCTCAGGACCTGGTCTTCGAAAATCATTCGAGGGACTGGCCCCACCAGTGTCGCTGCGGTCTCCAGAGGCCCTCCACCTGGGCACGGCTCCAGCCCTTTTGGCAGTCACTGCTCTCATCTCTCCTCATCATTCTAAACAGAAAAATCCCAGTGAGGTGAATTTTCTGTAGTTCTGTTTTGGAATTCCTGGGTTGTCATGGTAGACTTGGCAACTGTGAGTGTTATCTGTGTGCCAGGCACTGTTGTGGGCGCTTCCCTTAATAAATATTGAATTCTTAAAAAAAAAAAAAAAAGAAGAAGAAGAAGAATTCTGTAAGAAGAATGCAGAAAAATTATCTTGAGTGACCAGCATCCTTTTGTCCCTTATTATTAGTGAAAACTAAAATTTTCTGAAAACTAAAATCAATTTCCAGAACTAGCAAATAGAGCTTGAGCTTGAGAACAATAGAAACCATAGAGGTTTGAATATTTCTATTTTACAGATGAGAAAATGAGGTCATAACTGGTTGGAACTGAGAACCAGGTTTCCTGCTTATAAGTACAGATTTTTTTTTTTAAAACACTGTTATTTCTTGCTAAATTCTCCCTTTGAACTGTGAATTTAAACTTGGGTATTATAAATAGATTGATATATTGAAATGGACTTTTAAAGATACATTTTTGGGGTAATTTTTCTCTGAAACTTTTTTTCCATTATAAGTTAATGTACATCATGAAATATCATCACCTAGTAAGTCTGTTCAGAATTAATGGATGTACAAACTGTCAAATAATGCTCATGTTAAATGTGGGTTTTTAAGTAAGTCAGTGAGTTAATGTCTCTGCTCACATCAAGGGACAAAATTTCACACCTAACATTCATAAATGTGGACTCTTTCCTACATTTATTAGCATTGACTTATTATTATAAAATATAATGGGAAAGTGTGAACATGACATACATTTTGTTACATATTTTTATTTTATAATTAAAAAAGAATTCTATATGATACGCATTGACAAGGACATGCCTCTGAGATGATTTTATCTTTGTTCACATGTGAAACCAACAGAAAAAAAGAAAGCTATTAATACATCCAATTCATTTGACAAATATTTATCCAGTGTTCAGTAATGCAAGTTTAAAAGTGTAGTACTCGCAGTGTTTTCAAGTTAATGATATGATATTTGCATTCCTAAAATAAAGATTTGGTTGTATTTTTGGCTTGTGATATAATTCTGTTTCTCTGCATGAATCTTATTTTTCCAAAGTCATCTTTATTACATGTGTATTCATCTGTTAAGTAATAATCAACTAGTGACAAAAGAGGGGAAAGAAACACATATATCCAGTAGCAATATTATTACTCTTAAAGGACATTCTCATGTCCTGAGTTTTGATGGCTCTGAATACCTTGAGATATTGCTGTCTTTCATCATATAGGGAAGTCTGGAATTCTTCATTTCTTTGCTTTCCTTACCTTTCACAACTACCCTTGAAAGTCATTGCCCATCTGACCAGCATCTTCCTAAAATTAAGCATAATGCCTTCAGAGTAATATGTTTATTCAGTTTAGAATTTCACCCCATTCTAAATGGAGATATCATAATTACATTGTTCAATAGTTTGTCACAATGTTCAGAGGAATACTTTAGCAAATTAAAGGGAAGACAAAAACCTATTTCATTAATGACACATTTTCTACTAACTAATTCATCTTTGTTATAAAATGAAGGAGTATTTTTCCCTTTTCTTCTGAGATTGCTAATCAAAATCAGATCAACAGATATCAAACATTTGTTCCTACAAGGTACTGTGGGAAATATATAGAAGTAAAAGATACAGTGCTTAGTTTCAGCAGATTTTGTATTAAAGTTAGACAAGGAGAAAAATGAAATACTAAATATGATATAGTTAGTATTTAAATAATTCTTTACTGCAACAAAGTTTTAAAATATTTTAGTATTATCATTAAATGTCTATACATACATTTCATATGTATTCTAAAATGCAAATAAATATAAATACAAATAAATAAACAGAAAATAATGGGTTGTAATTGGCATTTCTTCCTAGGTAAAATATTTGATTCCATGATTTCTATGCCATATGAAAGAGAGTTTTGGTAAATCTGTGTCACAATATGAAAGTAGGTCTCAAGGAAAAAGAGTACTCAGTTATCTAATTTGCCTTGAAATGAATTAGAATCTTTCCATTATTCTCATGTCAGTATGGCAGAAATAATTTTTTACTAAAATTCACCAAATGTCTAAAGTAAATTTTTGTGATTTATAAAGCCAAAGAAGAGGAATGTATTTTATTTATTGAACATGCAACTGCAAACAGAAAATAAGTCTTATATATTATACAACGAACACTACATCAGTTTACCCTCCTGGTCAACTGAACAGGAATGCTCAGCAAAGCAACTTCTGTGCAGTCATTCAACAAATAGTACTGATGTTCTGCCATACATGCAGCACTTGGTTTTGAGGCAGCAGAGGATGCTTAGAAATAAAATACCCAGTCCTGAGAAATGTCAGATATAGATGTTGGGGGGGAAGGCAGCAAACCACATTGCCATGTATGTACCTATGCAACAATCTTGCATGTTCTTCACATGTACACCCAAACCTAAAACACAACAAAATATATATTAAAAAAAATCTGGAGACAACAGATGCTCAAGAGGATATGGAGAAATAGGAACACTTTTACACTGTTGGTGGGACTGTAAACTAAGTCAACCATTGTGGAAGACAGTGTGGCGCTTCCTCAAGGACCTAGAAACAGAAATCCCATTTGACCCAGCAATTCCATTAGTGGGTATATATACCCAAAGGATTATAAATGGTTTTACTATAAAGACACATGCACACGTATATTCATAGTGGCACTGTTTACAATAGCAAAGACCTGCAACCAACCCAAATGCCCATTGACGATAGACTGGACAAGGAAAATGTGGCACATATACCCCATGGAATACTATGCAGCCATAAAAAATGATGAGTTCATGTCCTTTGTAGGGACATGGATGAAACTGGAAACCATCATTCTCAGCAAACTGACACAAGAACAGGAAATCAAACCCTGCCTGTTCTCACTCATATGCAGGTGTCGAACAATGAGAACACATGGACACAGGGAGAGGAGCATCACACCCTGGGATCTGTTGGGGGGGCCAAGGGAGGGACAGTGGCGGGGATGGGGAGGTCGGAGAGAGATAACATGGGGAGAAATGCCAGATGTAGGTGACGGGGGGATGGAGGCAGCAAACCACATTGCCAGGTGTGTACCTATGCAACAATCCTGCATGATCTGCACATGTACCCCAGAACCTAAAGTACAATATAGAAAAAAAAAGCTACAGTAATAAAAACTGTGTAGTACTGGCACAAGGATAAACATATAGATCAATGGAATAGAATTAAAAGTACAGGGATATACTCTTACATTTATAGTCATTTGATTAACCACAGTGTGCTGAGATGATTCAATGGGAGAAAGAATAGTCTTTTAAACAAATGGTGCTGAAATAACTAGATAGCAACATGCAAAGCAATGAAGTTTGACCCTTATCTCCCACCATACACAAAAGTTAACTGTAGAGATATAGCTGAGAAACAGATAGATATTAACAGGTGGTAGTGATATGAGGAATACATTCTTTTGCATCGGATGCTTAAGAATAACTATGCTAGTTGTGGAGGTAAGCACTGGAGACACCAGAACTTTTTGTATGACTATGTAATACCCAGGATTGAGGTGTCAGTTCTGTAGCAAAGGTGTGCTAGCACACACTGACTCTGGGCTTGGCCATGAGACTCGTGGATCCAATGGGGTATTAGCCAACAGGACACAAGCAGAGACTTGAAAGGTGCTTGTTCGTTTGAGCTTGTCTTCTCTTGCTGTTCTTGGAACCTGAGTCTGCCACATGAAGAAATCTATGCCAGCCCATTGGAAGATGAGACACCATGTGGACAGCTGAGGCACACTAGATAAACTAGCCTGACTACCACAAGACACATGTGTGAGGCCATCCTAGGATATTCAGTTTCAAAGGAGTCTCTAGCTAATTGCAGAGATCTGGCAAGATAGCCGGGATCCAAACTGCGCAGCAGCCTCTCAGGCTTGTGACAAAAAATAAATGGCTATTGTTTTAAGCCAACAAGTTTTCTTTTGTTATGCCTCAAAAGCTAACTGATACAGGACATATCCACATGCAAAGAAATGAAGTTGAAATCTAAATGCATACCATATACAAAAATTAATTCAATATGGATCATAGACCTAAATGTAAGAGCTAAAACTATGAAACTCTTAGAAGAAAACACAGAAGTCAGTATTTGTAAGCTTGGGTTAGGGAACAGTTTCTCAGATATGACACCAAAAGAACAAATGACAAAAGAAAAAAATAAATTGTACTACATAAAAATTAAAAATATTTCTGCTTCAAAGGGCATCATCAAGAAAATAAAAATAAAACCTATGGAATAAAAAAATATCTGTAAATCACATATCTACTAAGGGACTGGTATCTAGAAAACATAAATAACACTTATGACTCAATTAAAAGTACAAATAATCCACTTAAAAATTAGAAAAATATTTGAATAGATATTTCTCCAAATATTATATACATATAGCCAATAGGCACATGAAAAGATGCTCAACATCTTAAGTCATTAGGGAAATACAAACCAAAACCACAATGAGATGCTACTTTACACCTATGAGTATGGCTATAACAAAAAAGATGAATAATAACAAAATTTGGCATGGATGCGGAGAAATCTGCACCTTGTATATTACTTGTTACAATGTAAAATGATGCAGCTACTTTAGAAAACACTTTGGCAGTTTCTCAAAAGGTTAAACATTGAGTCACTATATGATTCAAAAATATACAGCATATATTCAAAAGAAATAATATGTAACACACAAACTTGTACAGAAATGTTCACAACAGCATTATTTATAAGAGTCCAAAGTGGAAACAACCCAAATGTCCATCAGTTGAAGAAAGGGTAACCGAAGTGTGGTATATTCATACAGTAGAATACTCTTTGCCTAGAAAAAGGAATGAAATGCCAATACATGTTGAAACATGAATGAATCTTAAAAACATTATGCTAAAAGAATTCAGTCACATGGGACCACATATTGTATGATTCTATTCATATGAAATGTCTTGGATAGGCAAATTTATAGTCGCAAAGTGAATTAGTATTGAATACAGCTAGGGTGTGGAAGGGAAATTAGGATTGATTGCTTATGGTTCAAGGCCTCTTTTGGGGTTAAATTGTATAATTTAGATAAATTATATAGTGTGTAACGTATAATTCAATAAACCTGTAATAAAAAAGTGGTGCGAGTTAAATAAAGCTATTTCACGATGTTGCGTTAACCCACTGAGTTTGGCCTGTTTAGTAATGTCAGATTCGGAAGTTTTAACTTTGTAGGTGTCAAAAAAGTGATGCAATTTGATATTTTATTGGTTGTATGAGAGGATAAATTTAAAGGGGCATTAGGATAGGACTTTTTTGTTTAAATGACGAATGAAAGTAGCAATGAGGTAGGTGTGACATGATATGGTAAGGAAGGAATGACAGCTATATTGTGCTCTAAAATTTTTAGGGAATAGTGATAACAGCAATGAGAAAGCAAAAGTCAGAGGGACAATTTTTTTTCATTTATTTATTTGTTGTTTTTCTGGTTTATTATGCTACTGTCTAATTAGGTTTCCAGGAGTCCATAACAACACTAAGAGATTGCTTGCTGCCTACATGAATAGCTTAGGTGGATTCAGACGACATTGTGGGAAGGTATTTCTGGCAGATGAAATTGGGTTAAGGGTGCCTCAATCTATTGATTCATCCAGAATTAATTTAGCTCATCTGGCTGGCCAGGTAGGTGGCCCCTTCCTATATTCGCCTGTCCTCTTTTTTACTTTCTGAAGCTTCATGCTTTATTGAAGAAGATGACTTACTTAAATTGTTTTGATACGCATAGAAATGAAGCTGGCTTCCAAATAAAACTTCTAAAAAAGTTCTCAAGGTCAATTTAAAGGAGAATTTAAGCTGTCTTACATCACTAATAACAAGGGTGACACTGTGAAGAGATCGAAGCACAACTTTCCTCAATTTACATGTAAGTTGCACTTCTAGAAAATTCAGGTTATTTTAGAACATTACAAACATTCTTTGTGTTTCTGTGTAAAATGAAATGAGGGTGTTCTCACAGACAATTATAAAAAGGCATTTCACATTCATGAATATCCACTCAAGATGTTTGAACATTATCAGAGGTGCAGGATATTTCTTCATGTTTGGGACAAGTTAGGGTATTTCTTGACCTCTGCCTACATCATCCTAGTCACTCTCCATTCCCATTATTCTGGCAACCTAAAATGTGCCCCTGCGATGAGTGATACCAACCCCCTTAAAAATCATTTAACTAAACAATTGTCTCAGCAGTCAGCAAGAGATCTCCTTGAGACTTCTCAAGTTGGTGTGTGTGTATATATATATATATATCAGACATATTTATATCTATATTTATAAATATTATATGTATAGATATATAATATCTGTATTATAAGTATAGATATTATCCCTGTAGATTTAGATGTATTTATATATTTATATAAATGGGTAATTTTTAGCTTGGGAGTTCTTGTGAATTTATATAATTGATTTATTGATTTTTCTCCTTGTATTTATACATAAATACATCTATAGCTCTCTAATATCTACATATTATACAGATATCATGGGTAATTTTTAGCTTGGGAGTTCCCTTGAATTGACTGAAGAGAGACAGATAAAAATTATGACAGAATCACCCTGCTTTAAGTGAAGTAAATTGTCATTCAATATTTATTTTTCTTTAATCCTGCTTCTAAAATTCATATACTAGTTAATAACTTACAGAAGTGTGCAGTACCACTCTAAAAGATGACATCTTCAATGGAGTATACTAATTTCATTATATATATATATATATATATATTTTATAACTACTATAGATATAATGTATATAGTAATTTGTGCTTATTATTTCTTCCTGAGAATTTAAATAGATTTTTTAAGGGTATCAGCCTGAGGCCATAAACTGGAATTCTTGGTTGTTTGTTTGGAAAGCACAGTATTTACTTATTTATTTTTAGTTTGCTGCTATTATTTTTAGAGTATTATATTACAAATAAATGATGTCTCACATATCTTAAAGCTTTTAATAATGTGGCCTCACTGGGACCACAGTCACTACTATTTATAGATGCAGTATGCCTTCTCCAGTTCACCATAGTTTCCATCACTTTCTATTGACCTTCCAAAATGATTGACCTCAATAATTTATTAATCTGCCTTCAGCCAAGGGTGGGAGTAGTCCTGGGGACAAATGGATACACTAATTTTTTTTTTTTTTTTTGAGACAGAGTCTCGCTCTGTTGCCAGGTGCCAGGCTGGAGTGCAGTGGCACAATCTCGGCTCACTGCAACCTCCGCCTCCCGGGTTCAAACAATTCTCCTGCCTCAGCCTCCCCAGTAGCTGGGAATACAGACGCACGCCACCACGCCCAGCTAATTTTTGTATTTTTAGTAGAGACGGGGTTTCACCGTGTTGGCCAGGATGGTCTCGATCTCTTGACCTGGTGATCTGCCCGCCTCAGCCTCCCAAAGTGCTGGGAGGAGACACTAATTAACTTCAAGGAATATTTAAAGTTTTTGTCTTAGACTATGGCTTTTCCCCTCCTATTTAACATAAGTAATACAGTTCTTTACAGAACAATATATAAAAAGTCACAAATGCAATGAAAAAAGTAAAAGTCAACCTGAGATAACAATTGTTTGCATTTTAGTGTATGTACATCCAACTTAAGAAAAGCTAGATCATACTGAGTTCTTTGTATTTTTTTCTATCAAAATTCAAGTGACATTTTAATTATGGAAAAAACTAAATGTGCAGAAAAATACAGAGATTTAAAATCAACCATTCCAGTATCTCCTACTACATTAGTTTATTCCGGGTTTTCCAGAGAAACAGAACCAAAAGGGTGTGTGTGTGTGTGTGTGTGTGTGCACGCACGCGCGCGCACAAAGAGAATGAGAGAGCAAGAGAGTGAGCCAGCAAGCTAGACATTTAGGGAAGAGCTGACACTACTACAGTTCAAATCTAAAAGCACTTTGCTAGCAGAATTCCTTTTTCTTCAGAGGAGATCTATTTTTTCTATAAAGATTTTCAACTGATTGGATGAGGCCCACTGGCATTAAGGAGAGTAATCTGCTTTACTCAAAGTCTACTGGTTTAACTGGTAATGTCATCTAAAAATAGCTTCACAGAAATATCCAGAATAATGTTTGACTGAATTTCTGGGTAATGTGGCCTAGTCAAGATGATATATCAAAATAGCCATCACAATCATCGAGTATTAATAAAGACTATGTGAAATATTCCATAGGCTGTATATTTTAAAATGCTGTGGGATGCCCATGAGAGAACCTTCCATTTTGTCGTGAGTGAACAGGTCGTCAACAAGGAGGTGATATTGTAATAGACACTTGAAGGACAGATAACAGTATGGCAGAAACCAATAATTTCAAAGGGTGGAATTAATGACAGAATTACAGAACAAGAAAATAAAACAAGCAAAATGTATTAGGTATAAAAGCATACAAAACACTGATGGAAGAAATCACAGATAATACAAACAAATGTAACAACATCCCATGCTCATGGACAGGAAGAATCAATATTGTTAAAATGGCCATACTGCAAAAGTAATCTATGGATTCAATGCTATCCACATCAAACTATCAATGTCATTTTTCACAGATTCAGAAAAAACTATTCTAAAATTCATATGGAACCATAAAAGAACCTGAATAGCTAAAGCAGTTCTAAACACAAACTGCTGGAGGCATCACACAGTGGAACAGGATAGAGAACCCAGAAATAAAGCACACACCTACAACCTAGAAAATCCTAGAAGAAAACCTAACAAATACCATTCTGGACATTAGCCTTGGCAAATAATTCATTACTAAGTCCTCAAAAGCAATTACAACAAAAATAAAAATTGACAAGTGGGAACTAATTAAAGAACTTCTGCACTGCAAAAGAAATTACCAACAGAGTAAAGAGACAACCTACAGAATGCATCCAACAAAGGTCTAATATCCAGAATCTATAAGGAACTTAAACAACTAAACATGCAGAAAACAACACATTTATAATAGCAGACAAAATACATGAACAAATAACTCTCAAAAGAAAACATACAATCCCAGCACTTTGGGAGGCCGAGGCGGGTGGATCACGAGGTCAAGATATCGAGACCAACCTGGTCAACATGGTGAAACCCTGTTGACTAAAATATAAAAAATTAGCTGGGCATGGTGGCGTGTGTCTGTAATCCCAGCTACTCGGGAGGCTGAGGAAGGAGAATTGCCTGAACCCAGGAGGCGGAGGTGGCGGTGAGCAGAGATAACGCCATTGCACTCCAGCCTGGGTAACAAGAGCGAAACTCCGTCTCAAAAAAAAAAAAGAAAGAAAACATACAAGCAGCCAACAAACACATGAAAAAAAATGCTGAACACCACTAATCATCAGAGAAATGCAAATCAAAACCACAATGAAATACCATCTCACATCAGTCAGAATGGCTATTTTTAAAAAGTAAAAAAATAGATGTTGGTAAGGTTGCAGAGAAAAGGAAATACTTAAACACAGTTGTTGGAAATGTAAATTAGCTCAGCCACCGTGGAAAGCAGTTTGGAAATTTCTCAAAGAAATTCAAACAGAATTATCATTTAATCCAGCAATCCCATTACTGGGTATATACCCAAAGAAAAATAAATCATACTACCAAAAAGATACATGTATTCATATGTTTATCACAGCACTATTCACAATAGCAAAAAAAAAATGTAATTAATCTGGACACCCATCAATGGTGAACTAGATAAAGAAAATGTGGTACATATACACCATGCAATACTACACAGCCATAAAGAAGAATAAAATCAGGTCCCTTGCAGTTACGTGGATGCAGCTGGAGGACATTATCCTAACTGAATTAATGCAAGGACAGAAAACCAAATACCACATGTTCTCATTTATAAGCGGGAGGCAAACATTGAGTACACATGGACATAAAGATGGGAACAACTGGCACTGGGGACTAATAGAGGGGTAGGGTGGGAGGAGAGCAAGGGTGGAAAAACTACCTATTGGGTATTATGCTCACTGCCTGGTTGATGAGATCATTTACACACCAAACTTCAGCAGCACACAATTTACCCAGGTAACAAACCTGCACATAAACCCTGTGGACCTAAAATAAATGTTAGCACACACACAAAAAGCATACCAATGTAAAATGTTCAGGAACCACGATGGGACAAAAAGAAGAGTGTCCCTGCATTGAAGCTGGAGTGATGCTTGGATTAAGGCTTACTTCCAACCTGTGTTTTAGAAAATATTTGTAAAACCTTTTCAACGTAGTGAAGTTTTACACTAAAATAAGAAATTACTAAAATTATTATGTATTTTATGTGTCTCAATGGAACTTCCTCTTTTAGATTTTTATTGTTTGCTTTAGTTTCTCTTTGGTAGTCTTTATCAAACAAGAGTTAAGATGATTCTTAACTTCTTAACAGCTTAAGAGTGAAGCTGACTATTTTTCAAAGTAAAGACAATTAAGGGTTTTCTAGTCAGTAGCATTTTGTTAAATGGAATATTTCCCCCAGAAGACATGGCTTGGAAGTATTGAAAATTCTCTTTCATCTATACTCATTCACATTATACGGAGAATCAGTTTCATAGTCAGCAGATCTTGGGATTACTTTAACAAAGGATTTTCATTCCCAATGAAGAATCAGTAAAGATCTATTTATTTTTATGATATTTAAAGAAATATAAGGTCCCCAATTAATAATACTTTTATGTTATGATCAAGTGGTAATTAATTGACCAAACATTTCTATATTTCTTTCAAAAGGTGTCCCTGAGAAACTGTCAAACATAGGGCTTGGTCTAGCATCTAAGAAGTTGACAGAGTAGTGAAGTCGGAATTTAAAATTTTTAATTTATTTTAACTAGACAAAGGTATTGAGGGTTGAGAGCATAGTGTGCCTCTTTTGAGGATTCATATATTCCTGGAAACAATGTGCCATGAGTTACTTGGAGGTTATGGTCATAGGTTTTCAAGAATTTGAGCTTCTCAATCGGGTAGAAGCCTTATCAAGATTAGTACATTGACAGAATCTGAATCTTCCAAGGATCAAAGTCCAGTTTCTCATGGGCTTTCCAGGATACTCAGTTCTGGCTATAAAATGGCCCAGTGAGTCCAGGGGTTAGGGTTAACAGGGATGAGAGCTGAGAGGTTAATTGCATTGATGGAATATCATCAGATGCTACTTTTCTCATGTTGCTACTCGGAGAAGCCAAGCCAACCTCTACGGTGTAACAGAATTCTAACCTACAGATGTGGTTTACAGAGAAGTAATCAACCAGAGGCAGATTCTATTAAGTGAGTAAGGAAACACCATTGTCAATATTGTATTCATATCTTCTAAGATGCTAATGCCTGTCCAATGCTTCAAATATGAACATGTTGGCTGTTGTAATCTGATAAACTCACATACAAACAATACACACACTTACACACACACAGTTTTTCTGCAATATTTGATAGTTGCAAAAATCATCACTTTTACCTTTAATGATTTCCTTAAAACAAAGACATTCTCTTATATCACCTCAGTACAATTATCTAACTCTAAAATTAACTTTCCTATAATATTATCAGCTAATCCACAAATCTGATTCAAATATCACTGATTGTCCCAATGACATCTTTTTCTAGCAAAAACAATTTTTTTCTTCCTGGTCCATGATTCATTCCAGGATCACATGCAACAGTTTCTCAGCCTTTCTTTGTCTTTCATGACTGTGATATTTTGGCAGAGTACTGGGCAGTTATTTTGTAGAATGTCTCTCAATTTGACTTAGTCTGATGTATCCTCATAGTTAGTTTCAGATTATATATTTTTGGCAGTAATCCCACAAAGTGATTTTATAGGATACACATTTTACAAGAAGCAATTACCAAATAGACTGTTGTTTGGGATTTTCAGGAAATGTTGCTAAATGACTGCCCCTATTTATTTTTGAAAAAGTGAAATAAGGATCCACAGTATTGTGAAAATGCGTTTGTGCAGCTTACTTGCCTTTCAGTTCTTTAAGTTGTTGGCTTTATTTTTCCTTTAAATATGAGAGGCTTTTACTGTAAAGCTATACATAACAGCAGTTTCCTATTTGAAAGAGTATTGTACTCACACATTGAGAGAATGTAAGTTTACATAACCCAACATGCTGTTCAAGTGAGTAGATGTTCTTAACATCATTAATGTGTACCATGTTCCTAAGAAAGTAACTCAATACAAATGAAAAATAAAACAAGGTTTGAAGAATTGGAAGGATTTATGTTTCTGCATTGCGATAAAAGATAAGCTGATCATAGAATGTCTATGTACAAATCATTTTAAGTACCTCTTTTACTTTGCAAAAGCAGTGGAATTCAGAAATTAAACACATTGGCTATGGAGTCAAACTGTCTGGGGAGAATCCTAGATCTGTGATATCCTAACTGGGAGACTCTGGATCCCTCTAATTTCAGTTTGCCCATTACAAAAAGGATTGTAATAGTATTGAGTTAATGGAGCTATGGAGGATTAAATGGAACAATGTAAGCAAATTCCTTACAGTGGTTCCTGCCATATAGCCCTCAGACACCGCTGTGATCTAATTACAAATGACTTAGTGTAAATCCAGGCTTATCCACTTTTGTGACCTTGGACAAGTGCTATTTAAAATTGAAGAAAATATTGGAACATAAACCTCTAGGGAATATTTGCTTTTCTTCCAAAATATAATTGCTGAAAGATTTTCTTCTTCAATGAACACAAGTGCTTTATACATTATCCCAGGTGTATTTCATTGTTTGGATTATGCACAGATGTGGGAATTTAATTTTTATTGTTAATTATAGCTACATATTGACACTGAAAATATACACAATTTACTATTTTAAATGTGCTGAAATAGGAGTAATTATTACCTTTGTAAAATGTCAAATTGTGTGTGTGTGTGTGTGTGTGTGTGTGTGTGTGTGTGTGTGTGTGTGTTATGTTGACCTTAAGTCTGCCAGTAGTGAATCTAACCAGAATTTCACTTGGCTTGGATAATGTTCCAGAGAAGTGGCTACTTACTTTACTTTATCTGCTTAAACTGGACACCAGAATGTTTACTGCCATTGTCACCTGGGGGACATATTATTCACAAATTGCATTCAGAGGATGGAGCAATACATTGTTATTTTCCAGCTGGTAGAAAGATCCAGTTAGTGTAGGGTCTCCCTCTCCTCTTGTCTCCCTAATTTTCTCAAGTCTTAACTTTGCCTGCACATCATGGCTAAGCCGTGTTGTGAAAGAAAATCACTAGAGTCTAGGATTCTTTGGCTTTTTTTTTTTTTTCTGGTGACAGCCAGGGTTCAATATGTATTTACCTCCTCCTTTTCAAAGCAAGACCAATCCTTTTAATAGTATGCACAGAAGTGAAACTCATTACCTTAGAAAACAGAATATTTCATTTCCTAGAAAGCTCAAATTGTTGGGAAAAGTCCTTGTTATAAGAAGGGAAATTGATGATTGTCATGAATGAAGTATTGAACTTGGGCCACCCCTTTATCAGTTTCCTTTTTAGAAAACTAGAAAATTTTCCTTATATACTTCAAAGAGGTAAGTTTAATTATAAAATGATAGATGATAAAATAACATGATAAAATAATAAAATGATGAAAATAATTACAAATAAAATGAAAATATAGCTCAAATTTATAACATTAGAGACCATAAACTTAAAATTATTTAGAATAATTTATAAATAATTTATTGTTCCCTAGTTATTGTCAACTTCTCTTCGTTCTACTAATTTCCGTAAAAGGCCTGTCAAATAGGCAGGGCAGGAATGATTTCCCCCTGTGTAGAGATAAGAAAATTGAGCCATGAGATGCTGAGGGACTGACCAGTCTTCCCATAATTGTTATTACTAGAAGCAAGGCATGTTTTCTTACTCCTAGACCATTATTCTTCTCAGAATATCACCCTGTTGTTCAGTGTGACTTCAAACCTTATAGCATGCCAAGTCAATTCCATGAGTCAATTAGGATATATCTTTCAGTGTTGAGAACAGTCTGTCCTCCAGCGAGAAATTGACTTGGTTTCAGTCAGCTTGAGTTTTGCTTTTCCCCAGGGAGATTGTTGTGGACTTTTTAGTGGTTCCTTAAGATAGAGCACCAAGACACAGGATAACAGTTCTCAGATGCGTTAAAAGTTTAAAGGGAAAAATTAAGTACAGAGAAAAGGCTGGAATTTACAGAAACACATAGTCTTACAACTGTACAAGTCCTTAATTAGTCTCCATGGGATCACTGGAATTTTTTTTTTGTTTTTACCTCCCCTATACATCTGTTTAATTTAGCAGCTGCTAAAATATATTTATGCAATTGATCCTGCCTGGTTGAAGGTATATGATAATATCTTTTATCTGCCATCTGTTGCCTGGCACTGAAACAGGTTTTATTTATTTCCCTCTAGGTCTACCTATCAATGTAGAAATTAAAAGTGAGCACTCTTTTTTTAAAAGTTTAACTGGAATTTCAAAGAAGAATTTTGGGCAGAATGGAGACTGACCAACAAAACTCCCATTAAATTTCTGTGAGATGTTTATTTCATTTAATATCTTAAGAACTTTTGTAAAATACTTGGTTATTGATATTGATATAATACCTTAGAACTCTAGTTTTACAAGAGACTTGATGATTGTAAAGGCCATAATTTACCCCATTCATAAATACCATAAAAAGCATTACCCATGAGCTGTCAGATAGTTTGACAGTTTTTAGGGATAGAAAACTAACTAAAATCTAGACTTCTAAAAATGGTCAAGAATTAAGACTCTTCTAATATAAATCTCTTATTACACATTAAGAAAAAGAACGGTCAAAAAAGAAAACAAATAGATAGCAGAATTCAGATTTTAGTTATTAATTGACCATGCCCTGTTGCTCTTCAGGAGTTAGATTATTCGAAGTAGTTTCTGATTCACCCTGAAGAATATTCTTAGTTCTGAAATCTACTTTTTATGATATTAATACAGCTATTCTGGACTTACTTTGATTAGTGTTAGTGTGATATATCTTCTCCTACTCTTTCAATTTTCACCTATTTTTGTCTTCATATTCAAAGTGGGTTTCCTGGTTTGGCGTATGATTGGATCTTCCTTTTCTTATTACCCAATCTGACAATCTATGTCTTTCAGTTGGTATGTTTAGACCATTTAAATATAATCTTATTATTTATATGGTTAGGTTTTTCATTTTAATAATAATTGTACATATTTGTGGGGCACAATGTAAAGTTCTGATGTATGTATACATTGTGGAATGATTAAATCAGGCTAATTAGCATATCCATCACCTCAAATATTTATCATTTCTTTGTGATGAGAAGATTTGAAATCCCTTCGTTTAGCTACTGTAAAATACATGACATTATTATTAACTATTATGTTTGGTTAAAGTCTATCATCTGGCTATTTGTGTCTAATAAATCCGTCAATAATTTTTTATCTTTTTTTGGATTGAGAATTTATTGTTATTTCATTTTATCTCTTTTGTTGCCTTTTTAGCGATAGCACTTAGTTTTAAGGTGTTTCTTTAGGGTTTATAGTACAAATCTTTAACTTATCCCAGTCCTTAAAGTAACATTATACTGATTCTCTTATCTTACAAGAACCTTACAACTCCACACTACCTTTTCCATTCTCTCAGTCCTTAAGCTATGGTTGTCATGCATTTTACTTCTATATATGCTCAGAACCACATACTGTATTGTTATTATTTTGGGCTTAAACAGACAACTATATTTTAAAAGGAGTTAATCTAAAGTCTTTATATTTACCTTTTTCTTCATTTTATTCTATTTTTATTTTCCAGACAGGGTCTTACTTTATCACCCAGGCTGGAGTGCAATCATGGCTCACTGCAGCCTCAACGTTCCATTCTCGAACGATCCTCCCACCCCAACCTCTCAAGTAGCTGGGAGTACAGGTGCACACCACCATACCTGAGCGAATTTTTGGAGTTTTTGTAAAAATGGAGATACACCATGTTGCCCAGCCTGGACTTGAACTTCTGGGCTAAAGCAATCTGCCCACTTTTGCCTCCTAAAGTGCTGAGATTACCCCAGCATGAGACATCATGCCCAGTCTGTATTTATCGTTTCTGATGCTCCTCATTTCTTTGTGAAAATCCAGGTTTTTACCTAGCATCATTTTCATTAACCTGAAGAATTTTAATATTCTTACAGTGCAAATCTGCTGGTGATTAATTATTTCAGTTGGTACATATGAAAAAGGCTTTTATTTCATATTTTTGTTTTTGAAATATATTTTCACTAAATATAGAAGTCAAAGTTTTTCATTTTCTTTTTAAACATTATTTTAAAGATGCTGCTTCACTGTCTCCTCATTTGCATTTATTCCAATGGGAAATCTGCTATAATCCTTATCTTTGATTACCTAAACATACAGGTTAAGCATCCCTAATCTGAAAATCCCAAAATCAAAATGCTCCAAAATCTGAAACTTTCTGGCACTGACATGATGCCACAAGTGGAATTCTACACTTGATCTGATGTGAAGGTTGCAGTCCAAATGCAGGTGCACAGCACACTATGACAGTGACGTCTTTACTTCTTGATGACTCAATGTAGACAAGCTTTATTTCATGCAAGCAATTACTTAAAATATTGTATAAAATTATGATTAGGCTAAGTGTGTAAGGGGTGTGTGTGTATATATATGTATAACATAAACATATATATATATATATAACATAAATAAATGTCATGTTTATACTTGGATCCCACCCAAGATATCTCATTATGTATATGTAAATATTTAAAAATCTCCCCCTCAAAAAAAAATTGGAAACATTTCTGGTCCCAAGAATTTCAGATAAGGGATATTAATCAACAATGTATGTTTTTGCCTCTGGTTCTTTTAAAGTGTTTTCTATTTATCATTGGCTGTAAGCAATTCGATGATATGCCATGGTGTATTTTTCTTCATATTTTTTTAATAAGAGTTGTTGAACCTTGTGGATCTTGGGTTTATAGTTTGCATCATATTTGGAAAATCTTTAGCCATTATTTCTTCAAACACTTTTTCTGTTCCTTTTACCCTTCCTTGCTTTTGATGACTCCAATTACATATATGTTAGACAACTTGATGTTGTACCAAAGCTCACTGATGATTCATTAATTTTTTTCAGTCTTTTCCTCTATTTTATTCTGGACAGTTCGCAGTGGGTTTTCAAGTTTACTACTCTTTTTTTTCTGCAGTGACTAATCTCTGGTTAACGCTATCCAATGTATTTTTTGTTTTTATGTGTTTATTTCCATACAACATGTTCAATCTTTCCTCTATCTTCTTAAGGATGTGTGATACAGTTACAATAACTGTTCTAGAGTCCTTACCTACCAATTCTAGCATTTATGTAATTTTTTAACCTATAGCTATTGATTTAATTCTTATCATGGGTTATACATCACTGCTTCCTTGCAACCCCATACTTTTTTATTTGACACCAGAAGTTGCAAATATTACCTTGTTAGGTTTTGTATATCTTTGAACTTTCTTCTGAGTTGCAATTAAGTTACTTTGAAACACTTTGATCCTTTCACGACTTGCATTTAAGCTGTGCTAGATGACTAGAGCAGGTTTAATCTATAGTTTATCTTTTTCCATTATTGTAGCAATGTCATTCTCAGTACTCTTTTTTATACCTTGTGATTTACAGGCTTTTCCACTTTGACTGGTGTAAGCATGAACTATTCCTGGCCCTGTAGGAGATACGGTGATTGTTTTCTGTATTTCTTTTAGAAAGTGTCTTAGCACATTTTTCTATTGCTATTACAGAATACCTGAGGTTGGGTAATTCATTTTAAAAAATGGTTTATTTGGCTCACTGCTCTGTAGGCTGAAAACCTCAAGATTGGCCAGTGGCATCTGTTGAGGTCCTCATGCTGTTTCCATTCATGGTGAAAAGCAGAAGGGGAATGGGTACGTGCAAAGAGATCACATGGTGAAAGAGAAAGCAAGAGAGAGAAACAGAGGAAGCCAGACTATTTAACAACCCACTCCTGTGGGAACTAATCCATTCCCTCAGGAACTACTTCATTCCCACAAATAAGAACTCCCTTACCCTAGTGGGAGAGCATTAATCTATTCATGAAGGATCTGCCTCCATCACCCATATACCTCCCAATAGGCCTCACCTCCAACTCTGCCACATTGGAGATCAAATTTCAACATGAGTTTTGGCATCAAAACAGTAGCAAGTAGTTTTGAAGATCCCTAAAAGAGTGAGCTTTTGCCCAACTCACAAGTTGAGAACTTAGCCTGCCACAATTTCAGGGATGCTAAGAGAAGACAGTTTGTCAATTCTCATAGGGCAATGTAAAGAGGGCCAGACAACTCCTACACATGCTGTAGGCTGTATTATAGGAGAAAAACCCAGAATCTAGATCTTTTATACTGGACAGTAAGCATATCTGTCCTTTGCTTCCAAAGAAGAAACTATATCTGTCTTCTAAGGCAGTTTGCAACAACAACAAAAAGCCTTAACAAGATATACCAGAACAAAGGCAGTTCATGACTCTGTAAGATGTGCAAAAATGTAAGAGACTGCTATGGACTGAATTACGTCTCTATGAAATTATATTTTGAATTCTAATCCCCAAAGTGACTGTATTTAGAGATAGGGCCTTTAAAGAGGTAATTGAAATCAAATAAGGTCACAAGGTAGGGGTCCTAATTGAAAAGGACTCGTGGGTGTCCTTATAAGAAGAAGCAGATTAACCAGAGATCTCTTTCTGCACATGCCCAGAGAAAAGACCATGTGAGGACATGGCGAGAAGGCAGCCATCTGCAAGCCAAGAAAAGAGGTCTCAGGAAAACCCAACTCTGCTGGCAACTTGACCTTGGACTTCTAGCCTCCAGAACTGTGAGCAAATAAATTCCTGCTGCTCAAGCCATCCAGTCTGTGGCATTTTGTTACAGCAGCCCTAGTGGACTAACACAGAGACTCATAGAGGAATGTCTCCAAAACAGTTCCTTCCTTCACTTCAGGCAATTTCCATCTCCTCAACTCAGGGTGACCTCCAGGTTCTGCTTTATCTCTCCATCCCTGTGCTGGGCTTAGGAACTATCTCCAGACAGTAAGCTGGGGCAGTCATAGGGTCACACCATTTGTTTTCCTTCTTTTAGGGATCACTATCCTGTGCTACTTGATATAGTATCTGTAAACCATTTTTAAATACATATTTTTTTCCTTTTTAGAAGTTCTTTTAGACAGAGAGGTAAATTCAGCTCTGGATTCAAAAGGAAGCATCTCATCCTAAAGAATAAATGATAACTTTTAACCTTAGAAGAAATAGAAATAAAAGCTGAATTAGTAATTAGTTTGGGACTTAAGGGATTCATCACAGTTTTAATTCAACCACTTCTCAGACTTATGAATGCATGTCAAATATCTTGAGTATTTATATCTCATTTTCTCATTTTTAGCATTTGGAAGAAAATAAATAACTAAGACTTTCAAGTAGAATATTGACGTGGTTAGAGAAAATGTTATGAAAGAGATTTGAGCTCTCTGAAAAAAAGTTTATATACAAATATGAGGTTTCTGAATTATTAACAAGGCCTGGAAAGTTCAAATTACATTATGCAGTTTGGCAAACTATCAAGAAAGATTATAGTAAACACAAAACCTCTCTCCTGCTACTCTGGGTATTGTAGTAAAACTCCAGGGTACCATTTCTTTTCTTTATTTTTAATTGTTGATAACTTAAAGTAAACCAATCTTTACCCTTTATATCTCTACTTGCAACCATGTAGATTTGAGTTTTTCATGTTCTTTTTATTAAAAAGAAAATAAAAACCAGGGAGAAATGGTTGAGTTCAAATTAGAACATATAATGGAAATTAAACCCAGACAAAATGTGAGTCCTGTGACCTAGAATGTTCTTATTTTATGATTTCAAAATTGATGTCAGCAGATAATAAAATATTGCATTTTGTCCAGACCATTTAATAAAAGATTGGGAAATTGTATCAGGAGAGACAAATAACTTGAAAAATAAAGGAAGATGAAGAGGAACAAGAAGCAGAGAAGAGATTAGAGTGAGGTATCTCTGCCTTGGGAAGAGCAACTACTTAAATACTTTTTAGAAAAGTCACTACATTGCATCAAAGGAAAGATGTCATCCTGGAGAGTATACTGTGAAACTGTTTTTAAATGCTTTTCAAAATCTGTAGCTACAAAATATGATTATTTACAAGCATTTCAGAAAAACTGCTTCTCTTCCCACACATTCACATTGGAAAAAAAAATGCTAAGAAAGAAACTGTTTTTTAAGGAACCTGAAGTTGCTTTTTAAATGAAACTTTTCATTTTTAATGAAAGAAAGAAAACTTCAATATTTTCTTGTTTTGCTTTCCGTGAACCCTGTCTGATAGATGTTAGTAGTTTACATTAGAAGAGATTGGCTTTCTGCTTCTCTCAATGAAAAAACACACTGCCACACAATGGAAAAATACCTTGCCACATAAGGGAAGGAAGGAAAGAAGGAAAGAAGGAAAGAAGGAAAGAAGGAAGGAAGGAAGGAAGGAAGGAAGGAAGGAAGGAAAAAAGGAAGAAAAAAAGGAAGGAAGGAGGGAAGGAGGGAAGAGAGGGGAGTGAGGGAGGGAAGGGGAAGGGAAGGGAGGGAAGAGGAAGGAGGGAGGGAGGAAGGGAGGGAGAGAGAGAGAGTGGAAGGAAGGAAGGAAGGAAGGAAAGAAAAGGAAAGGAAAATTCTCCAGAACAGAAATTAGCAAGCTACTAACCTGCCACCTGTTTTGTAAGTAAAGTTTTATTAGAAAATATTGTCTATGGCTACCTTTGCAATTCAATGATAGAATTAACACTTGCAACAGAAACATTGGACCTAGAAAGTTAAAAATATTTACTCTCTGGCTCTTTACAGAAATAGTTTGTTGGCACCTGCTCTAAGAGACCATCTTCCACGCCTAATAAAAGGGTTCATTCTGAACGAAGTCATTCTCTTTTTTTAATTAATTAATTAATTTATTTATTTTTGAGACAGTCTTCTTGTCACCCAGGCTGGAGTGCAGTGGCCTGATCTCTACTCACTGCAAACTCGGCCTCCCAGGTTCAAGCAATTCTCCAACCTCAGCCTCCCGAGTAGCTGGGATTACAGGCACGTGCCATCACGCCCAGCTAATTTTTATATTTTTGGTAGAGACAGTGTTTCACTGTGTTGGCCAGGCTGGTCTCAAACTCCTGACCTCAAGTGATCCTATGTCATTGGCCTCCCAAAGTGCTGGGATTACAGGCTTGAGCCACTGCACCTGGTCCATTTCCTTTTTAAAGTCCAAAGTGAAGTATGTCAAATAAGGGAGTTGTACTTGTTCTTCATCCTATTGGTTAATATGTCGTGACATTTAATTATTTTTGCATATTTCTCTGGAGCGCTGGAATATTTTGATGAACTAGAATTGCTGTTGCTAGAATCAAATTGACATTTTATTTGAAATTTATTTTCTGTTATTCTTTATAATTGGAAATAAAATAGAGAACTGGTAAACTTCAGTTTTCATTACATTTTGTTTTTCCTCAGTGAGTGCCTATAATTACTCTGACTAGTAGTAATTAAAAATAGAGTTTTTTTGTTTTTTAGTTTTGTCACCCTTCCTTTCCCTTACATAGTCTTTCACAAAGAGGGTATCAAATAGTCAAATGAATAAATGAAATGAGGAAATAATTAAGGGAGAAAAATTGGACCTACTGAATAATTTAGCATATGGATTTTTGAGTTAACAGTACAGAAGTTTGAATTTTAAATTTCTGTAATTATATGTCTCTTCTATCATGGGATACATTAGCCATCTCCTCTACATACATAACTTAGGGGCTGAGGTATTAAACATCATTGACATTTCTTAAAACACAGATTATTTTACTTCTAGTTCTTTGCACATGCAGTTCCACAAACACACTTCCTATTCCACCTCTTGGCATGTTTAGCTTCTATTCAATGTTCATGTCGGGACGTAAAGCCCTTTTTCTCCAGGCAGGTGCTACCCAGCGTAACATTTACCACACAACAAATAATTATTTGGTTTATCTCCCTTAACAGAGTGTTTCTCCTTTACTTGAGGGCTAGGGCTGAACCTCTCTTGCTTACTGCTGCATCTCCAGTAACCAAGAGAGTACCTCTAGTAGTTTCCTGTTGCTGCTGTGATAAATTAACACAAATTTAGTACCTTTAAGCAAAATAAATTAATTATCTTACAATTCTGGAGGTCCTAAGTGTGACACAGGTCTCACTGGAGTAACATCAAGGTTTGACAGGGCTTCATTACTTCTGGAGACTTTAGGGAAGAATCTGTTTTCTTGTCTTTTGTAGCTTCTAGAGGCTGCCTGCCTGCCTTCCTTGGCTAATGGCCCCTTCTTCCATGGTCAAAGCCAAAAACATCAAGCTGAGTACTTCCCATACTGCCATTTCTCTAGTTCTCTCTTCAATGGTCACATTTTTTTCTCCCTCTTTTAAGGATCTTTGCGATTACATTAGGCTCACACATACAATCCAGGAAAATCTCCCTATTTTTAGGTCAGTTGATTAGCAATCTTAATTTCAACTGCAATCTAAATTCCTTTTTGCCATGCAACACAACATATTCAAAGTTTCTGGGGACTAGGACGTGGACATTATATGAGGGACCATTAACTTGCCTAGCACAGTACCTGACACATTGAAAGGCTTTCAAATAAAAGCAGCTGAATGAAAGAATGCATGAATAAATAAATGAATAAATAAGCATTAAGTGAAAGGTGTGCCAATGATAGAGAGACATGGGATGATGTCTAGGGAATAGATCTGTTTATGAACCTCCAAAAAAAAAGAGAGAGAGAGAGAGAGAGAGAGAAACGTAAACAAAACCTTGAAAAACAGTGTTTAAAGCTCAGGGATATCTTTTGGGTCACAGGGCCTGTAATTTCTAAGAGGAGAAAGTATCTAAAGCCTGACCTAAGTCTTCAACTGCTTCATTCCATTGAAAAAAAGCAAAACAGCATAGGACAGAGATTCTCAAACTTCAGTGTGCACCACAAACATCTGAAGGACTTGTTAAAACACAGATTTCTGCCCCAACTCTAGCAGTATCTAGTTCAGTACGTCTGTAATAAGGTGTAATAATTTGTACTTCTAACAAGTTATGAGGTGATGCCGATGTTGCTGGTTCAGGACCAACATAAAATACTGATGTGATAAGTTTGATAACAACTTTTGCAGTAGAAAGGGCACAGATTTTTTTAAAAGGCCAATGTTTGGGTTCAAATCCGTCAAGTCATTTATTATTTGTGTGTCTTTGCGTGAGTTATTTAGCTTATCGTTAGTTGAATTTACATGGCTGTAGAATAATAATAAATATTTAATAAGATTATTTAAGAAAATCATTAAGATGAAAATTACTGCTTCATTAAAATATATGTAAATTTCCTATTTTCTAGAAGATAATCAACAAATACTGATATCCTCCATTCTCTACTCCAAGTGAAGTTACGAATGCTTTTAATAGAGAAAAATTACGAGTGGAAGGAATAACAGTAGGGTATAGCAGTATTAATGCGTAAGCAGAAACAGCAGAAGCATGAAGCTTCCAGATCCTACGCTAGACAGTATGGAAAGATGGCCACATAAAGCAGTGGGAAAGGAAAGCCGCTAAGAGGTAAGGTCCCTGTATTAAAAGACTGGGCAATAGCTGACACCTCAGCCACAGCTTAGGATTATGAGTTGTTTAAAACTAACTGGTACCAATATAATTAGTGCTCTCTTCTGCTCATAAAGGATCATAAAACTTATCAGCAGTAGGTCTTTCTAAAATTGTATGTGATTTGGGGTGGGTGATACATGCTGGTTTTAAAATTATGTATGATTGGGGTAGGTGATAAATGCTGGTTTTATATATATTTTTTTAGGGAAAAGCTGTATGTTTCTGCTTACAGTTCTCTGGGGAAATAACTCCCTTTATGAAGTTTTCTCTTGTTTTGGTCAGATAAATGTGATTTACTTTTATTTTGTAAATATAATATTTCAAAGATTATATGAAAGTCTTGAAATGCCCCACGTCCTCATTATTCTGTCAAATATATCAAAATGTTGCAATTTGTATGTTACAGCTTCTTCTAGCTGACAATTACCAGTGATTCAGCTTATAACTACTGTTGCTCAGTGAAATTTTATTAGTAGTTATGCCCTTAAAGTCAGATCCTGTCTCAATTTGAACTGGAGTTATTCTAAAAACTCAGTATCTTTTGTTCTAGTAAACTGAAAATATGCTTGTGAAATATCAAGCAATAGGTTATACAGAATTCAAACTAGGCAACTTTTAATATACCAATTCCATGGTCTAATAAACACTAAATGTATTTATAAAAAGTTTATTTCTCCTTCTAGTAGACCTTGGTTCCACACCAAGATTCTGTTTACCTGCCTACCGATCTCATCCCTCAGCTGTTGTGAGGGCTGGCTGCTAATATTAATAGCTGGCCTTTCTCCATAAAATTGCCCTTACCTTGCCTGGGAAATACCTCCCTCTCAGCTCCTCCTCTTCTCTCTTGCCCACTCCTGCTCCCAGGAACAACCACTGACCAATGACTGGTATGGGCATACAAAATGCTGCCCCCCTCACCTCTGGGCAATACCTATTCTGTGTTACAATTCATGCTCCAGAGCTCCCTGCAGAGTCAGCCTCAACCTAGACTCCAGGTTAGACCAGGCTCTTGCTTGATTTAAATATATCTAACTTAGAAATACCTGCTGTATTTGCTTTCTTCACTTCTTTCTCCTGAGAGCACTCCTTCAATAAATAACTTATTCAAGAATTCCCATCTGTCTCTGCTTCTATGAAAAGGAACCCAACACTCCTGAAATTGGATATTAAATTATTTCTGAGTAATGTCTGGCTTTTATCTCCCAATGTTTTGTTAAAAAGAGGAAAATACTGAATTACTATACTGTTTACTTAGGATAGGGTAATAATAAATTAGAATTGATATAATACAGGGAGAGAGATCCAAGGTGGCCGTCTAGCAGCAGCTCAGGGTTGCAGCTCCCAGTGAAGGCGCAGGGAGTGTGTGGACGCCAGATTTCCAGATGAATTTTTGTTGCCTACAGACCAGGAGATTCCAGATGGAGGAGCCCCACAGATTGCCAGCGAGACTCTCTTGGCCGGTGCGGCTGTTTTGCCGGCATCCCAGTGCATCAGTTCTCAGTGTGGAGTGTGCAGGACTGGGTGCCCTTTTAGTTGGCATTTGGAACTCTGAGAGGGCAGTCATGCATTCAGCTGATTGAGAGGGGGACTGAAGCCGGGAGCCAGAACGGGAGATTCCCAGGCAGAAAAGCGCCATAGGAAATTGAATAGATCCTGGCACCTTTTTGGGAGGCGACCAAGGCAGGGAGCCATGTGATTGGGCTCTGCTGGTCCCTTACCCCACAATAAAACAGCAATTGGAAATGCTGATAGTTGAGAGTTTCACAGTAAGCACAGCTGAACCCGGGAAGGTCCAGCTCTGTGGGGGCAGGGCATCTGCCAAAGGAAAACAAAGAAACAGAAATAACATCACCACCAACAAGCTGGACGTCCACTCAGAGACCCAATCTGAAAGTCAGCAATTACAAAGACAACAGGTGGATAAATCCACAAAGATGGGAAGAAACCAGCGCAAAAAGGCTGAAAACATCTGAAATCAGAATGCCTCTCCTCCTTCAGGGGATCGCAACTCCTCATCAGCAAGGGAACAAGGCCTGATGGAGAATGAGTGTGATGAATTGTCAGAATCAGGCTTCAGAAGGTGGATAATAAGAAACTTCTGTGAGCTAAAAGAACATCTTCCAATTCAAAGAAACTAAGAACTTTGAAAAATGGTTTGATGAAATGCTAACGAGAATAGACAACTTAGAGAGGAATATAAGTGAATTAATGGAGTTGAAAAACACAATGCAAGAACTTCACGAAGTATGCACAAGTTTTAACAGTCGAATTGATCAAGCAGAAGAAATCAGAGGTCGAAGACCAACTCAATGAAATAAAATGAGAAGACAAGATTAGAGAAAAAAGGGTAAAAAGGAATGAGCAAAGTCTCCAAGAAATATGGGACTATGTGAAAAGTCCTAATCAACGTTTGATAGGTGTACTTGAATGTGACAAAGAGAATGAATCCAAGCTGGAAAATACTCTTCAGGATATCATTCAGGAAAACTTTCCCAACCTAGCAAAGCAGGGCAATATTCAACTCCAGGTAATACAGAGAACACCACAAATATATTCCGCAAGAAGAGCAACCCCAAGGCACATAATCATCAGATTCACCAGGGTTGAAATGAAGGAGAAAATGCTAAGGGCAGCCAGAGAGAAAGGTCAGGTTACCTACAAAGGGAAGCCTATCAGATTCACAGCAGATCTCTCAGCAGAAACCCTACAAGCCAGAAGAGAGTAGGGTCCAATATTCAACATCCTTAAAGAAAAGAAATTTCTAACTAGAATTTCATATCCAGCCAAACTAAGCTTCATAAGTGAAGGAAAAATAAAATCTTTTGTGAACAAGCAAGTACTCAGAGATTTCGTCACCACCAGGCCTGCTTTACCAGAGCTTCTGAAAGAAGCATGACACATAGAAAGGAACAACCAGTATCAGCCTTTCCAAAAATATACCAAAAGGTAAAGAGCATCAACATAATGAAGAATTTACATCAACTAATGGGCAAAACAGCCAGCTAGCATCAAATGGCAGTATTAGACTCACATATATTATTATTAATCCTAAATTTAACCTGTAATTCCAGCACTTTGGGAGGCCAAGGCAGGTGGATCACAAGGTCAAGATATCGAGACCATCCTGGTCAACATGGTGAAACCCCGTCTCTACTAAAGATACAAAAAATTAGCTGGGCATGGTGGTGCATGCCTGTAATCCCAGCTACTCGGGAGGCTGAGGCAGGAGAATTGCCTGAACCCAGGAGGCGGAGGTTGCGGTGAGCTGAGATCGTGCCATTGCACTCCAGCCTGGGTAACAAGAGCGAAACTCCGTCTCAAAAAAAAAAAAAAATCCTAAATTTAAATTGACTAAATCCCCCAATCAAAAGACACAGACAGACAAATTGGATAAAAATTAAAAACCCATCAGTAAGCTGCATCCAGACCCATCTCACATCCAAGGATACACAAAGACTCAAAACAAAGGGATGGAGGAAGATTTACCAACCAAATGAAGAGCAAAAATAAATAAATAAATAAATAAAAAGCAGGAGTTGCAATTCTCGCCTCTGATAAAATAGACTTTAAAGCAACAAAGATCAAAAGAGACAAAGAAGGACATTACATAATGGTAAAAGGATCGATGCAACAAGAACTAACGATCCTAAATATACACACACGCAATACAGGAGCACCCAGATACATAAGACAACTTCTTAATGACTAATACAGAGACTTAGACTCCCATTAATAGCGGGAGACTTTAACATCACATTGTCAATATTAGACAGATCAACAAGGCAGAAAATTAACAAGGATATCCAAGACTTGAACTCAGACCCGGAACAAGTAAACTTAATAAACATTTATAGAACTCTCCACCCCAAATACACAAAACATACATTCTTATCAGTACCACATTACAGCTACTCTAAAAGTGACTACATAATTGGAAGTAAATCACTCCTCAGTAATTGCATAGCATTTCACAGGTTTAAATGAAATATTGGTTGGCTGCTTGTTTAAATGAAATATTGGTTGGCTGCTTCCTGTCTCCATTGTTAAGCACAATTATTGGCAGAAAAGAGGTTTTCAATACCCATTTTTAGACTGTGTTCTAGCCTGGGCAATAAAGTAAAACTCCCCTTCTCTCTCCCTCTTTCTTTTCCTCTTTCTTTCTCTCTTTCATACTTTTTTTCTTTCTTTCTCTCTTTCTTTCTTTCTTTTTCTTTTTTTCTCTCTTAAAAAAAGAATTGATAAAATGCAGTGATTGGGCAAGGGTTTTGAATTATTTGATCCAACTATCATCAGTTTATAAAAATGGTCCAAAATGATTAGCTTGAGGATCACTTCTCTGGTCTGGTTCCAGGAATGAGAGGGAAAATGAGGGGGTACAGCAACCAACTGTTTTCACAGTGATAAGGGGCAAAGATAGTTGTGGATGCAAACCAATAAAGTATATCCTGGTAACTGAACAGCCGGTAGTTGAGAAAAACAATTTGGGATTCCCTAGAGATTCCTATTTCCTGGTAGAAAGAATCAAATTGACTTGAATGCTGGACTATTAGGCCCCAAACTAGGATTGTGGTTACATTTAGGGAGAAGAAGGTTGTAACAAGGAAGTAGCAAGTGGGGAGTTGCTGCAGTGCTGACAGTATTGCAGTTTGTGACTAAAGCATTGATTACATGGTTCTCCATTCCATTAATATTTGTTTAACTGCGAATATAGATTTATGCTCTATTCTGAGTATAAACTTGAACATTTTAAAAGTTACACTTTCTTTCTACTTGCTACTGTTAATTTGAATGCAATTAATTTTTAATATTTATTTATTTATCCTGCAGTGTATAAACTTTCCTGTTGAATGTAATAATCTGTAGTTTAGGGTTTTTTCAAACAAAATATTATCTGAGAAAATGATGATATTTCTCTCATTTTCTAGTTACTTATTTTTCTTGACTTATTGTACTGGCTTTAAAATTCAGTATATTGTTAAATAGAAGTAATATGTCCCTGAACTTAAAAAGGACATTTTTCATATTTTTCCATTAATTGTGATTTTTACTGTGGGGTTTGTGGAGGTATCTTTAATCTAAATAAATATTTCCTTCTAGTATATTTTAAAAAATCATATTAAGTTAAAAATGATGTTAAATTATACTGAACATGTTTTCCATTCCTACTGAGCTCTTAATATTCAATATTTTATTTTTATTCTTAAATCCAATAAGGATATTTTCAGGTCTTTTGCTCTTTTTCATATTTCCTTATTTTTATCATATTTAATTGCTTATTTTATTTTTAAAACCTATTACTATACTTATTTCTTTATTCTTCTTCAATCCAAATATATGAAGTATTTTCAGTTTGACTCCATAGTCTGATGCTCTTGCTGCCTTTCATACATGGCTCTTTAGTACATTGGTGTTTAGTGATTTTTGAATTTGAGGTCATGATTCTGGAGACTTTATCTTTGAAAATCCTTTGAAGATTGGGCTTTAGGTAAGTTTATCCAGAAAAGATTTTCATTTTCTTCTGCAAGCTATCAGGAGGTTCTACCAGCTCTGGATACTTTAAATTCTTGGATAAACGTTTTTCAAACTACTCATGTAGTAGAAATTTAGGCTGTCGATGCATGAAAGATCTATGTTTTGGATACAAGTTTTCCAGGAAGGTTTATTTTTTGCCCCTGAACTCAATGCAAAGCTCAATTAGACATATTTCTTTGCATTATTCTGAAGGTGCACAGGGAGGGAGGCAGATTTGTTTCTAGTATATTCTTACTTTGAATGTGTAGTTGCTTGGAACCCCAGCTGTATGTTGGGAGTATTTCCTATTAGACACACCAAACTGGATCACCCTTGTGCTTTTCCTATTTTCCTCTAAGTCTTGAGAGTTTGAAAATCAAAGTTCAAGTTCACACATTTATCAGAGATTATCAAATTGAAAGCTATCTCTCAATGTGTTTTTCCTCTGGGTCTTAGCTTATTTTTATCTCATTTTAAAATATTTTTCAAGCATTTTTTGTTGTCTTTTTTTCACTCAAAGGGTTGTTCAGGTTACTTAGTCAGCTAGGATGCCAGAGGCAATAACTTTAACTTTATGATTTCTGACCTCTCTTTCAACTTTGGAGTTGACACTATGTTTACTATATTAAAGATTTGTGGTTGGTAAGTGCTATATTTCTAAGAAGAAATAACTTGTGAGTGCAAGCAATATAATTGTTCACTCATGAGAGGGTTTTGGGCCACAGAGTCCCACAGCTTATGCATCTATGTCCTTGCCCTAGGCTGTTCCATTTAACCTAGAGGGGATGTTTAGCTAAATAGCAAATTTAGTTTAACTAAAATCCCATTTTTCAATCATTTCCTAGAATGCAGTAACAACACCTTGATATTGTTGAAAAGTATTTCTTTAAATAAATGATAGCTTTTCAAAATAATGTGAAAATTCATACAGTAAAAAAATGCATCCAGCTTTTAACTATATAAGCCTCTTTAGAATTAAACATATCTCTTTTTAGTTAAATACACATTATCTTCCTCAAAATAATTTGGTCTTTTTGATTAAAAACATGTATGTTAAATCATACTTTTGGTTTCTATAATTACCATTCTTGTGATGATAACTGTACCAACCTCACAAAGTTGTGAGAATTATATGAGTATATGTATAAGAAAGGTTTTTGCAAATCATAAAGGAATACAAGGTCACCAGATATATTTTATAAAATTAAATGTTACATTTAAATTCTCATAGCAATTTAAAAAATCATAGGTGGATACATGTTTACTTTTCCTTCTTAATTGTAAGCTTAATAATGAAAGAAACAAACTGATTTAATCTCCTGAAATCCCTAGAATTTAGCACTGTGCCTGGCACATAGTAAACATTCAATCATAAAGAATATTTGTTTTAGTTGATAATAAATGATAAAAACTTCTAATGAGTTATTTTTTATGTATCTCATGTCATTGAAATATTCATTTTTAAGGTATATTTGTTTTACACTAGGGATTTTTTAATCTCTTCTTTTTCTTCCGCTTCTTCTTGTTCTTCTATATTTTGTATCTGTTAATAGGTCTCTATAACAACTTTAAAATAATGGTCTCTTGTGGGGATAAGAACAATGTTAAGATTATTTCCCCATGTGTCAAATGAGAGAGTTTGATTGGATAAGGTGAATTGTTTTTCCCAGATGTAAGATCCTCTGAGCTTTGATATTAAATGAAGTGTAGACATCTAATTTCTACACTGTAATACTATCATGGTCAGCTTTTAGTTTAGAAAATGCATAACAGCAGATATGTAGGCAAAAGTATGCAAATATGCAACATTTGCAAGCATATGCAAATTTTATCTTGCCATATTCATTTAATCCACTTTTTAAAATAGAACTACACAAGGCACTACTTCTGTATAAAATCTGAATTGGATTGCTTTATAAAGGCATAAACCATTGCTACATCCTACTTTTATCTTACCATCAAAACTTTTTTGCTTTGGTTATGGTCAATTTGGGGTCAATTTATCTAATTGCCAAGGTGACAACTAGATAGTTCAATAAAATAATCCATGAGACAATGTAAATACATTTATGGAGGAGGAATTATAGCCAAGCATAATATATCACGCTATCCTGAATTATTTAAATGTAATGAAATACAATATACTTATAACTGTTGTCTTACTAGAACGAGTCCATTTATTATTATGAATTTCAAGGTAGATTGTAATGAGGGTACTGCTTAGCAGACCTCAGAGTAAACAGAGATCTTGAGGTCAGCACATATGTAAATTTGATGAGTATGTAAGTCTTCATCAGGCTTTGGGGTATGTAAAGGATGTTTAAGGGGGCACCAATTATAAAAAATAGCTTTTGCATTGCTTGTATACATTCAACTTCCTTAAACATCTATTATTTAGATGAGTACTATGAACATTATTTATATTTAATAAATGGCTAATAAATACTACAAGACTGAAAGTTGAAAGCATTTCAAAATTAATATACTACTTGATGAAATGAAAGAAAAGGAGCCTAATTTAATCTTTCCATTACAAATATTCCTCACTCAAAAGGCATATTCTCTTAACACATAGTCCAACATTTATGAATGTTGCTAAAGAACCTTACATTTACTTTTTTATAAATAGATACATTGTTTTTAAAGACTGTCCCCGTTTTCTATAGCTGTACATTAAATACAAGACAGAAAGCAAATGTTATATGTAAAGAAACATTCTAAATATTCCTGAAAAGGTAACATTTGTTGTCAACTTAGACTGTGAAGCAACTTGAATAGAAATCAAAATTACTCACAAGAGGTAGTCTTTTGAGATTTCTATTGATGTCCATATTACTCATAAGAAGCACATAGATTATCTGTAAGAAGTATTGTGTGGCTGTAGATATAGGGATCTTATTCTGCTATCAAACTCCCTTTAGGCAGTGAATCAAGGGACTGTAAACTGAAAAAACTACAGATAAGGGATTTTGAGTACTTATTAATAATGCATCCATCCCTTCCGGCATTTAAATGACTATAAAAAATTACTGATCTGTGGGCATGTCATGTTTTTTCTCTTCACATCAGTTTCTTGGTTTCTACTTGGTTTTCTTTCCTCACTTTTACTTTTGAAAATTAAGAATAAAGACATTATTACTTTAACATACCATCTGTTTTCACAAATCATCAATGGTAACAAATTATTTAGAATTTTATGATATTAAAGAAGTCAATCATGTGAGAACAGAAACCACTATAGCATGATTTGATTGTAAACTACATTTTGAGCATGCTTTACAACATAAGCAGAATTTGTACATTGGCAACATTCAAATTAAAAAAAAGAGATCAGAAATTCTTAGCTTTACATTTTCATTCTCTAATGTCCCTTGCATTTGGCTTCCATGAAGAAGCAGACATGGCATGAAAGAAATTCGTATCACAAATATAGGAATACAAATAAGACTGGGGATGGCAAACCAATAACACAAATCCAATCATCAACCTTTGTATACCAATAATACCTATGACTAATAAAACATTGTACTTTCTGCCTTCTCCTCATCAAGATGTGGCATTTCAAGTAGTGCTCTAGGGACACTAGCTGCCCAAGAGAGATAGAATAAATCTAACATCATTTCCCATCTCTGATTGAAAAATATTTAGGATATAAAGATTCAGTTCAATCTATCCAACATTTTACAGATTTGGGTATTCAAAATGGTAACTGAGGCAATGTATAGATGAATTAAATCTGATTTTTGAGGACTTAACATGTATCAATTGTTGATATATATCCTGAATATACAAAGGTAAATTAAGAAAAGATCCTTGCTGTCAATCAGTCTATTAGGCGAGTCATACAAATAAACTATTTTAGTTCCAAGTAATATACCATAAAAATAATGTGAAAAATGTTGTAAGAACATAGAGAAAGAGGGAAGAGTTCTGTTATTGCCCAGAGTACCCGAGGAAGACTTTTACTGAGAAAGTGATAACTTTTGAAAGATAAGTAGAAAAGGGAGTAGGAAGACACACAAAAGCAAGACTACTCCAAGAAGAAATAATGACAAGACAAAAGTAAGATTCTAATGGGTATGTCTTGATTTGAGAAAGGTAAATCATTTGGTGAGGCTACATGGAAGAAAAGGAGAACAATATTAAGATTACAGATTATGAGAGGACCATGTATAAAGAATTTGATTTTTATCGTTTAGGCAGGGAGGAGAAAGTAAAGACTTTAAGCAAAAGAGGTATATGGTAATTTAGTTAACAGTGTGAAAGATAAAATAGAAAGCAACATTTTCATTTTGAGACGGAGTCTCACTGTGTTGCCCAGGCTGGAGTGCAGTAGTACGATCTTGGCTCACTGCAACCTCTGCCTTCCTGGTTGAAGTGTTCTCATGCCTGAGCCTCCCAAGTAGCTGGGACTACAGAAGCATCCCACCACGGCTGGGTAATGTGAAAATGACATTCTGATGGCAGAAATATCCCTTAGAATAATGATCCCCAAAGTAAAATAAGCACACCATAGGGAACCTTAAGTAAGCCATTGGAATATGAAAAGAAAATATTAGAACATTTACTTTTATTTAAAAATAAGAAAGAGAATATGTTTAACTTACATTTAATATATGGATTGACAGACAAATATATAAACACACTTATAATGGGGTTGTATATGCAAACTTAAAAAAAAAACAAATACAGCTATGCCCTTTTTAAAATTTTATTTTATTTTATTTTTGTTTTTGAGATGGAGTTTCACTATGTTGCCCAGGCTGGAATGCAGTGGCATGATCTTGGTTCACTGCAACCTCTGCTTTCCAGGTTCAAGCAATTCTCCTGCCTTAGCTTCATGAGTAGCTGGGATTACAGGCACCTGCCAACATGCCTGGCTAATTTTTTGTATTTTTAGGAGAGATGGGGTTTCACCATGTTGACCAGGCAGTTCTCGAACTCCTGACCTCAAGTGATCTGCCCACCTCAGACTCCCAGAGTGCTGGGATTACAGGCGTGAGCCACAGCAACTGGCCAGCTGTGCCCTTTAAAAGCTACTCTCTGCCCTTCTCTGTCCTGACCATAGCCTAGAGAGGATTACTTCTATTGTCTACTTCAACCAAGTTCCCATCCTCTCTGACTCTGAGATTCAGCCAATGGATTGTAGCCATAACAGACTGAGGTGTGAAAGACAGAAAATTTGGAGAATATATCACCGTGACTTTCTCCTTATGAATATGAGATTTGTTAGTGAATTTCTTCTATTAAGACAGCAGTTTGGCCAGGTGCAATGGCACACAACTGTAATCCCAGCACTTTGGGAGGCCGAGGTGGGAGGACTGCTTGAGCCCAGGGGTTTGATAACAGCTTGGGCAACATGATAAAACACTGCCTCCAGAAAATACAAAAAGTAGCTGGGCATGGTGGTGCACATCTATAGTCCTTGCTACTCGGGAGGCTGAGGTGGGAGGATTACTTGATCCCGAGAGGTCAAGGCTGCAGCAAGCTATGAGCATGCCACTGCACTTCAGTCTGGGCAACAGATCAAGGCTGTCTCAAAAAAAAAAAAAAAAAAAAAAAGACAGAAGCAACTCTTACTGGGTAGAACAAAGGAGGGGAAGAAAGAAGACAGGCCACGAGGGTGTTGGCTCACACCTGTAATCCCAGCACTTTGAGAGGCCGAGGCGGGTGGATCACTTATGGTCAGAAATTTGAGACCAGCCTGACCAACATAATGAAACCCCCATCTCTACTAAATATACAAAAATTAGCTGGGCGTGGTGGTGCATGCCTGTAGTCCCAGCTACTCAGGAGGCTGAAGTAAGAGAATCGCTTTTACCTGGTTGGCAGAGGTTGCTGTGAGCTGAGATCACGCCATTGCACTCCAGCCTTGGCGACAAGAGAGAAACTCTGGAAAGAAAGGAAAGAAGGAGAGAAAGGAAGGAGGGAAGGAGAGAAAAATGGAAGGAAGAAGGAAGGGAGGGAGGGAGGGAGGGAAAGAAAGAAAAGCAAAGAGAAAAGAAAAAAGGAAGAGACAGCAGAGAAATGAAAAAGGAAAGAGAAGAGGAAAAACGGAGAAAAACACTGAGAAGGAGGATGGATTAAAGTTGTGCTTCTTCACTCAGAGACACCACAGACACGGGAGGAACAGTTAAGGGCAATCATACTACAATAAGCAGCTACAGCCAGGGAAGCAAACTCTTCCAAGACATTAGAGGAGACAATTCCCATCTCATGTAATGACATCAGTATTAGCCTGATACTAAAATTGGAAAAAGACTATATAAAAGAATACCACAGACCAGTATAACTCATAAACATACATCCAAAAATTCTAAATAAAATATCAGCAAGTCACATCCAACAAAGCATAAAAAGAAGTATATACTCTGACAAAGTGAAATTTATTCTAAGTGTGGAAGGCTGATTGAACTTTCAAAAATCAGTGGAATCCACCATAATAAGAACAGGCTAAAAAATTAAATAACAATATCAATTGAGGAAGAAAAACCATTTCACAAAATCCAACACCTATTCATATTAAAAACAGTAAGCAAGTTAGGAATAGAGAAGATTTCCTCATGTTGTTAAACAGAAGCTACAAAAACCTATAACTATCCTCATGCTTGGGGGTGAAAGATTGAATGCTTTCCCCCAAGATCAGATACAAAGCAAAACTGCTCTCATTATTCTTATTCAACATAGTATTGGGAATTCTAATAAGGGCAATACAGCAAGAAAAAGAAAATAAAATAAAAGACATACAGATTGAAAAGTAAGAAATAAAACTGCTCTCATTATTCTTATTCAACATAGTCCTGGGAATTCTAATAAGGGTAATATGGCAAGAAAAAGAAAAGGAAATAAAAGACATACAGATTGAAAAGTAAGAAATAAAACTGCCCCTATTAGCAGATGACATGATGGTCTACATAGATAACCTGAAGAAATTCACAAAGTCTCCTAGAACTAGGAAATAAGTTATTTAGGAAAATTCTTAATAACATTGAAGTGAAGAAATATACTACTTTTCTGCTTTCTGCACATGGCTAGCCAGTTTTCCCAACACCATTTATTAAACAGGGAATCCTTTCCCCATTGCTTGTTTTTGTCTGGTTTACCAAAGATTATATGGTTGTAGATATGTTGTGTTGCCTCTGATGCCTCTGTTCTATTCCATTGGTCTATATCTCTGTTTTGGTACCAGTACCATGCTGTTTTGATTACTGTAGCCTTGTAGTATAGTTTGAAGTCTGGTAGTGTGATGCCTCCCGCTGTGTTCTTTTTGCTTAGAATTGACTTGGCTATGCGGGCTCTCTTTTGGTTCCATATGAAGTTCATGGTGGTTTTTTCCAGTT
>PVHO010012531.1:0-24645 GCA_004024885.1 Saguinus imperator | reverse complement strand
TTGAACATGGAATGTTTCTCCATCCTGACACCTTACACTAAAATTAACTCCAGATGGATTAAAGACTTAAACATATGACCTGGCACCATAAAAACCCTAGAAGAAAATCTAGGCAAAACCATTCAGGACATAGGAGTAGGCAAGGACTTCATGACCAAAACACCAAAAGCATTGGCAACAAAAGCCAAAATAGACAAATGGGACCTAATCAAACTCCACAGCTTTTGCACAGCAAAAGAAACAGTCACTAGAGTGAATCAGCAACCAATTACAGAATGGGAAAAAAATCTTTGCAGTTTACCCAACTGACAAAGGGCTCATATCCAGAATTTACAAAGAACTCAAACAGATTTACAAGAAAAAAACAAGCCCATTCAAAAATGGGCAAAGGATATGAACAGACACTTTACAAAAGAAGACATACATGAGGCCAACAAACACATGAAAAAATGCTCATCATCACTGATCGTTAGAGAGATGCAAATCAAAACCACATTGAGATACCATCTCACGCCAGTTAGAATGGCGATCATTAAAAAATCTGGAGACAGCAGATGCTGGAGAGGATGTGGAGAAAGAGGAACACTCTTACACTGTTGTTGGGAGTGTAAATTAGTTCAACCATTGTGGAAGACAATGTGGTGATTTCTCAAGGACCTAGAAATAGAAATTCCATTTGACCCAGCAATCCCATTACTGGGTATATATCCAAAGGAATATAAATCGTTCTACTATAAGGACACATGCACACAAATGTTCATTGCAGCACTGTTTACAATAGCAAAGACCTGGAACCAACCCAAATGCCCATCGATGATAGACCGGACTGGGAAAATGTGGCACATATACACCATGGAATATTATGCAGCAATCAGAAATGATGAGTTTGTGTCCTTTGTAAGGACATGGATGAATCTGGAGACATCATTCTCAGCAAACTGACACAAGAACAAAAAATGAAATACCACATATTCTCGCTCATAGGCGGGTAAAGAAAAATGAGAACACATGGACACAGGGAAGCGGGTACTACACACTGGGGTCTATTCGGGGGAATAGGGGAGGGACAGTGCGGGGGCAGCTGGGGAGGGATAGCCTGGGGAGAAATGCCAAGTGTGGGTGAAGGGGAGGAAGGCAGCAAAACACACTGCCATGTGTGTACCTATGCAATTATCTTGCACGTTCTGCACATGTACCCCAAAACCTAAAATGCAATAAAAATAAATTAATTAATTAAAAAAATACATTATACATTCATTTTCCATGAGATATTCTAGTACCATGAAATATGATGTTTAAAAAATAATTTTTAATAATGTAATGGTTTTAAACATTTTAAAAATAAATGTCTGCATGGTAATATTAAACATGAAAAACATTAAAATACAAAAAGAAATATACTACTAGATTAACCTTTTGATCGAAAAGTAAATAAGAAGGAAACTTACTATCTATAAAACAATGTAGGCAGAGCACTACATATCAAAATATATAAACAGCAAAAACTCTACTTATGTGTCTTTATTGTTGAAGAAGAATGTTAAGAAACAAAAAACAGCCATCTTAAGAAACTAAAAATCATAATTAGAAAAGCCATATATATTAAATATGAAACTGATGGACATTTTCCCTGTAGTAAGGTAGAATAAAAATGCAGAAATTTTTATTAATTAAATAATCAAAAGATATTATAAAGGATAAGCATGAGAAAGACTGCTAGATTTTCCCCAATGCCCACATTGACCTCTTTTCTTTTTTGAAGTAATAGAACCATTAACGCCTGCGTGGTTTATTTATTTTTCTTTTCTTTTTTGTTTGAGACAGGGTCTCGCTCTGTCACTCAGGCTGGAGTGCAGTGGCATGCATGTGGCACACTGCATCCTCGACCTCCCGGACATAGGCAATCCTCCCACCTCAGCTTCCCTAGCAGCTGGAACTACAGGCATGGGCCACTAAGCCTAGCTAAGTTTTTGGGTACTTTTTGTACAGACAGGGTTTTGCCATGTTCGCCAGACTGGTCTTGGACTCCTGGGCAATCCACTCATCTCGGCCTCCCAAAGTGCTGGGATTACAGGTGTGAGCCACCACACCCAGCCTCCTGCCTCGTTTAAAGCTGACACGTCCAGTAAAGTTCTTTATTCTTCTGGCTGAGGTGCAGATGTGATGGCTAGATCTCAACAATCGTTATGGACCATGAGTCAGAAGATCCATATTGATTTTAATGGAGTTACAAGATAAAAAGTGTTGGAATATATGCAGATTATAGACCTTTAAATTATTCATTTCCAGAATTTGTTTATATGTGTGAAAAATAGCCTTCTATATAAGTGGTGTCTCCAAAGGACAGCTTTAGCAGAATATAAGACTGACATTCTTCCAAAAAAAGGCTGAGAACCTATAATTAAGGGGAGGATTAAGAATTTTGTCTTCTCATCAAAGTCTAGAGTTTCAGATGGCCACAAGGAGCTGCTATTTGGCTGAGGGACAGGAGTTTGGTAGCATGTAGAGGCTAGTAAGTGAAAAACTGGAGTCGCAAGGCTTAAATGCATATCTAAATATGGAACTGGCCTCAAACAAATAGGCTAGAAACCAATTAAGTTTTTGAAGTAAAATTTTTACCATAAAAATCCCAAAGAAAACAAACAACCCCAAAATACAAACCAAGACTGAAAACTTCTGTGACTGTTTAACCCATAAAGTGATCCTCAGGCCTCTAAAGCTACACAGCAAGAAGCTAGTTGCAAAAGCTCTGCTGCTATGCTTCAAATATGGCCACATGAGGCAAAAAGAACCACCACAGAGGAATATAGAAAAAAATCATCCTAGAAAACACAACCAGAGCAACTTCCAATCAACTTACTGCATTGCCATGATATAGAATTTGATGATGGTTTGATAATGGCTAAAAATCAGTGACTGTTATCTGTATTTCCTATTTTCCCTTTTTTGGATGGAAGATTCATCTGGGTTGTTCTATTAATACTTCATTTAATATTAAATAACCATGGGTCTGATAACATGTCTGGAAAACCAGTACCATATATAAATCTGAATGACAAGATGACTACTCACCCACAGAGCTCAGATTTTGAGACATAGTAACTATACAGTACGGTGGGGTTTGTTTCCTCGGGAATAAAAAGATATGATTCTATATGGGGAAAAAGTTATTCATGGATACTTGGTTTTCCAGACAGCTAGTTGTTCCCCAAGTATACCCATTCTCAATTTTTAATGTAATAATATAACTGCTAATATTTAGTAGGACATACGGCTGCCCAGATTAAAGACTACATTTTCCAGCTTGCTTTGCAGTCAGGTGTGTCTATGTAACCAAGCTCTGGTCAATGGGATATATATGGAAATGGTTTGCTCCAATTAGGATAGGATCATTCCTATTTTAATTAGAACCAAGAAGTATGTTCTGCCTCCCTCACTCTTTCTCCTAAATGGAATGTGGATGTGATGAATGGTGTAATTGATCCATTGTAAAGGTTTGTCAATATTGACAGCCATGAGGTAGAGAGAAAGAGAGGAAGCCTGGATTCACCTAGATGCCTACCAGCCTCGGAATTTTAACTCCAGATATATATATTTAATACAACAGAAAAGTAAACGCTTATCTTTCGGGAACTTTGATGTCCATTCCAAATATTCCCGTAATTTTTCCTCTCTGGTGCACTTCATTCCTTTCTGCATTATTATACTTCCGTTTGGAAGAGTTTTCCTTCTGCTTAAATAATAATATGTAGTATATATTTTAATGTAGGTTTGCTAACCTCTTCACAGCTCCCAGAAATCTTAGCTTGTCTTTGAAAATTATTTTATTTCTGTTTTTGGAGGAAAATTTTGCAGGTTATACAATTTACATTTAGCTGCTATCTTCTTTCAGGACCTAAAATAGCTCACTATTTTCTTCCTACTATCATTTTTCTGTTTCTGTTGTAAAGTAAGCTGTCAGTCTTGTTGACGTTCTTCTAAAAATAATTGTTTTCAGTGTCTTCCTTTAAGATTCACTATGATGCATAGGTGTGGTATTCTTTGTATTTTTTTCTGCTTTGGATTTATAGATATAGAATCTGAGCTGTCTTACCCTTAGTCCCTTTGGGGATATTTTTGCCAATAACTTCTCAAATATTGCTTTTGCCTCATTTTATCACACTTTTCCTTTGAGACTCTATATATACACACGTATGGGGTGAGGGGAGATAGAGATATGACTGGGCTACGTGTGTGTGTGTGTGTGTGTGTGTGTGTGTGTGTGTTTGTATTTCTTATATTTTTATCTCATATATGTTCCTTACATTCTTATTAATTTTATATTCTTTTTCTCTTGCTTCAGTCTGAATATTTTCTACTAATTTATCTTTATTTAGCAAATGACCTCCTCTGCTCTGTCTAATCTTCTCTTAATCACACATATTTCATTCATAATTTCACTTGTTTTCTTATTTTCTAATTTCCATTTGATTTAATTTTATAAGTTTCAGTAATTTGGCAAAAGCATTCATCTTTTAATCAATTTTTGTACATATTGATCCTAACTGGAGATCACTATGTTAAGTGAAATAAGCCAGGCACAGAAAGACCAACATCACATGTTTCTTACTTAATTGTGGGATCTAAAATTCAATACAACTGAACTCATGGACATAGGATAATGATGGTTACCATAGGCTGGGAAGGGGAATAGGGTGTGGGGGGAAGTTGGGCATGGTTAACGGGTACAAAAAAATAGAAAAAATGAATAAGACCTATTATTTGATAACACACAGGGTGACTATAGTCAATAATAAGTTAATCATACATTTTAAAAGAACTAAAAGAGTGTAATTGGATTGTTTGTAATATTAAGTGTAAATGCTTGAGGAGATGGATACCCCATTCTCCACAATGTGAATTATTACACATTGCATGCCTGTATCAAAACTTCTAATGTACCCTACAAATATATACACCTACTATGAACCCACAGAAATTAAACATTTAAAAAACTTAAAAAAGTGACCAAATTTTACAAGTAGCTTATAGTAGATAGAAAATTTCTTAGATTGATAAAAACTACATAGCAGAAACTTAACAACAAACATCATAATAATGGTGAAATATTATTATCACTATTCATTTTGAAAAACACAAATGGTTAAAATGTATTTGAATAAAAGTAAAACAATTACTAGAAACCCTTATAGAAGGAAATAAGTAGACTTTAATTTTTGGAGAGATACACTATGATTTTCAATGGTAAGACTCAGCCTTGTTAAAGCATCATGTCTCTCCAAACTTGTCAAACAATTAAATGAAGAATATTAAAGAAGAACAGTTTAAAAATGAGGGAAAATTTATCAGATATCAAAACAGTCATTCAATCTTTTATTCATTGATTTATTCACTCACATAATATTAATTGCATGCCTACATTCTATCAAATACTGTATATGTTGGGAATTCCATTCTGAGTAAAATCATAATTCTTCTAAGGACAAAGCATATTTACCATATATTTGGGGCATAAAATTTATAAAAATAAATCATAATATGTGCGGCATTGCTGAGGTAGTTGGAATTATGAGAGCTTATTATAGAGGACTTTGAATCTTGATATATGGGTCCAAGAGGAAGTATTAATGTAGCCAAAATCTAAAGTTCATTTGAGACACTGGTATTAGCAGCACATGGATAACAAATTAATCAGTGAAAGAGAAAGGGGGCATTTCACATAGGTCGTAGAGTATACATGGTATGAGACCATGTATAAAGACCAGGCACTTCATTTCTATAAAGAATATTAGATCTCTACTTCACATCATTTACTTTATAAGTTAAATACTTTGTAGATTAAAGGTCTAAATATGAAAACAAAATGTTGAAATTACTAGAAAACATAAAAGATTGGATTTCTTTCTAATTTAGCATGAGAAATGAATTCTTAAATTAGAAAATGTCTCAGAAAACATAAGAGAATTTAAGAAAGATTACTACCTGTATTTAGACAGATCTTTTATGCTAAAAGACATCATAAGTAAAAATAAACTAAAAAGTAGCAGGAGTATTTATACATCTTACAAAAGGGCATTTGTCTAAACAAGTTAGCACTGTTTGTAATATCAAAAATGGTGTAAAATAATGGGTTTTTAGTATATAAAATGCAATACTGTACTACATACTGGTTACATGAACAGACCTAGATGTTTGTTTATTATATATTAAGTAATTATTTTTAAAAAGTCTGTTATAGAACTACATGTATAGTTTGCATAGATAGGTAACTAGACAGGTATGTAGGTAGATACATACAAACATATGTAAATACATAGATCAAGGAAGAGAGAGAGAGGCAATGGACTAATCACACATAAACATAATATATGTAAGCGATAGAGAATAGCTTTGTTCCTAAAATTATATGGATGAATCAAAGATGTGTGAATGGAATCATTAATGGAACTTATCATTTAAAGAAAGTATGTGGTGAGTCATTATATGACTCACTAAAAGGTGAATGCAAACAGCCACATTTTAAAATATAGATAATTACATCTAATCACTATTTTGTCACTTTGGGTTTTAAAGAAGCTACCCATTTGCTTCTGCATTGTAACAAAAGTAGATGCTCTTAATTTAATGATTCAGAAGCTTATGGTCTTGGTTGCATTCCAGCTAATCTGTTTCATAGGCACTGACTCAGCTGTTGAAATAACTGTGGTATTTAAGTTGATAATGACATGGCCCTCAATATCAGGTGTTTCCCATGAAGTGTTTCCATTTATGGAATTCATTTTCCCCCTGAATTGGTGAAAAAGCCAAATCTATTTTAAAACTTGTTGTCTCAAATGAATCCTATTAATCAGTGATGTGGGTGTGTGCTGAATCAGATTGTTAAAGAGTACTTTATAATTTAAAGTTGGTTGATGTGGTAAACTGAATAATGAAAGATATCAGTTCCTTATCTCTGGATATAGGAAAAAGGAGTCTTTGCATATGTAATTAAGAATGTGGGAGATGAGGAGATTATCCTGGTTTATCCAGGTCGAATCTAAATGCAATCACAAATATCCTTTTTAAGGGTTATTAAACAGAGGGATACTTGTAACAGACTGAAGGGAAGAAACAGAGTGTTATAATAGAGGCAGAGATTGGAAAGACATAGCCACAAGTCCAGAAATGCCAAAGGAATGCCTCTGGCCACGAGAAGCTCTAAGAGGCAAGGAACAGATTCTTCTGTAGTGCATCTAGAAAGAGCGTGACCCAGTCAACACTTTGATGTTTGCCCAGTGACACTGATTTTAGACTTCTGGCCTCCAGAACTGTAAGAGAATAAATTTCTGTTGTTTTAAGCCACCAAGTTTGGGGAAATTTATTATGGCAGCTGTAGAAAATTAATAGTTGATGTTATAAATTGTCATACATCCACACGGGATTAGCAGGTACATTTACTCTAGAAAATTGATGAAACACTTCTGAAAGTAAAAAATAAAATAAAAGCATGTTTCATACAGATTGTTTTGTTGCAAATGGCAATAAGCTTTTCTTTTTAACTTATATTTCTAAGACACAAGTTTTTACTCAGCCTGTAGTGCTGTGGATTTGACTCCCATTTGAAAGTGCCTTACCTCCCCGTAGACTATGTGGGTTACAAATAAACCCCTGCACCATTTTCTGAGAGAAAATGAGATTTGGTAGTTTGAAAGAAAAGGATATAAGCAATGATTCTATGATTCATATAGCAGATGCTAGGAGTTTGTCTTATGTCAGCTCTCTTAGATTTGACTTAGTACCTGAAAATTATTGAGTTTAAAGTTCTATCTACCTCTTAGAACAGAGTCAGATAAAAATAAGTTGCTTTATTTCATTAGATGATGTCTGACCACTGCCTGTTAATAGCCAGCTTCAGGGAGCTTTTGGTGTGACTCGATTATTCTAGGTTTATTCCATGAGAATTCCACACTTCATTCACGAATTAGGGGTGATATAACAGATGCATGCTTTTCTCCCTGTTAGCAGCAAGGTGAATTGGAGAAAATCAAGTCCAGTATAAACAAATGTTCCAACCTTGGACATGAAAGAGAAAAGATGATACGGTGCTAATAGTTAAGTGAAAGTAGCACATGGGGTCTTCTATTGACTGAAAAATCACAGGTTGGAAGGAGAAGTCATGAATGGATACAGAGGATGAACGGTTCACAGGGTGAACGGCAAATCCCAGATTCATCTTGTAAGAGAGATTTTATATATTTTGTGCAAAGGGCTAACTTGTTTCCCCGGTAAAATCATAGGTAGCAATGTAGTTAAGAATATTGGAAATAAGAATGCAAGGAAGAAAAATCAATATTATCTTTCAAAAATATACAATAATGGGCACTCTATGCATATTAAAGTAAATAAGACTACTATATCTTATTCTTTTCAGTTTTGTACTTACTTCTGGAAAAAATATTTCTAATTCCTCTATCTTCATAATCTGCAGCATACATAAACTACTTTATCATTTCTGTTTTCTCTTATCATTGGCCCAATATTTCCTCAATGTAGATCCACTTTGAAATGACTGCATATTATGCAGTTTTTATAAAACAAATTAAAATTATAAATTAATAGGTACTATTATTTTTGACTTTACAAAGTGAAAGTCCTCTACCAATTCATCTCTACTCCTGTGCTAGTCAACCCTTCATAACTGAATTTGTAGTATTAATGAAAGTTGACAAAAATCTTACATTTTAACATGTTAAACTTTAAAACTGTTAATATTCAAATCTTGTTTGGATTATTTAGTGGGAGCAACAGGTTCTAATCGACCAATTGTGTACATGCCAATATCTTGAGCACTCTTAAATTACATGATCATCTGAACCATTGCAATAGCCAGTGCACCTACCATATTAAAGTTTTAGGTGTGATAAAATATATATTGTCTTAGATATCTAAGAGAACAATCATATCTTAGTCATCTATTGTGCCTTTGGAATTCTTCCCAAACACAGTGACTTGAAAATGACAATATTTATTATCTCCTACTTTTGTGTGTCAGGAATCCAGGAATGGCTTAGTTGGGTCCTCCAGCTCAGACTTTCACCTGGCTGCAATCAAGGTTCAGCTGAGGTCATAGTCATCTCAGGAGCAGAATCCACTTCCAAGCTGAATCAGTAGTCGTTTGCAGGATGAATTTCCGTGCAGGCTGTTAAACGGATGGCCTCAATTCCTTGTAGGATATTGGTCAGAGATCACCCTCAGTTCCTTGCCACAGATTCTTTCCTACAGTACAGCTTACAAAATGGCAGCTTGCTTTCTCAAAGTGAGCAAGTAAAAGAGAAGTAAGACTATCAGCAAGACAGAAGTCAGTCTTGTAACCTAAGTTTAGAAGTCACATGCTATTGTTTTTGCTGTTTTCTATTTGTCATAGTAACGAGGTTCAGTTCATACTAAAGGGAAAAAGTTAGACAAAGGTGAAAATTCTAGAAGGTGAGAGAGAATCCATTTTACAAGGCAGCCAGCTGGGTATGGTGGCTCATGCTTGTAGTCCTAGCCCTTTGGAGGCTGAGGCGGGTGGATCATGAGGTCAGAAGTTCGAGATCAGCCTGGCCAACATAGTGAAACCCTGTCTCTACTGAAAATACAAAAAAAAAAAATAGCTGGATGTGGTGGTGGGCACTTGTAATCCCAGCTACTTGGGAAGCTGACACAGGAGAATCACTTGAACTAGGGAGGCGGAGGTTGCAGTGAGTTGAGGTTGTGCCACTGCACTCCCGCCCAGGCAACAGAGCTAGACTCCGTCTCCCAAAAAAAAAAAAGAAGGCATCCTACCAAAGATATGCATTCCTCTTTTTCAGTTGAATAACAATGTAGATTGGTCCATTTATTGCAATTTGATATGAATTACTTTGCCCTCCAAATTATTCAGTTGTGAGGTAGTTGTTATTTGAGGATATATATGTAGACATTCCTCTGATTTAAAAAGAGACATTTTTATGTTATTTCAGTACAAGTCACCACATAGAAAGCTTATCATTCTAACAAATATTACTTCTCTAACTCTGTCTTAGTCCACTCATGCTACTCTAAACGAAAAACGAGATTGGATAACTTATAGACAACAGACAGTTATTTCTCACAGGTCTGGAGATAGGACGTCCAAGATCAAGGCTCTGACAGGTTTGGTATCTGGTGAGGGGACAGTCTCTGCTTCTAAGATGGTGCCTTTTGCTGCATCCTCCAGAGAAGATGGATGTTGTGTTCATATTGTGGAAGAGATGGAAGGGCAAAAAGGATGGAAGGGACAAACTCTGTCCCTCAAACTCTTTTATAAGGGCTCTAATCCCATCCATGTGGATAGAGCTTTTATGGCCTAAGCATCTCCCAAAGGTCCCACCGCTTAATACTGTTGCATTTAGGATTAACTTCCAACATGAATTTTGGAAAAGACAGAAACATTCAAACCATAGCAACCTCCCTTCTACCAAATCTGCTTCTTTCACTTTATTCTTGTATTACATATTCTACTGGTAAATCATATTATACCAAACTTGATCTAACATGATACAAATTTACTATGTGTCACAATTTCTAGTTAGTTTTAAACTGATTCTACAAATGTGGTTTTGACAACCTTACTAAGGAAGTATACACATATACATCAGCCAGGGTAACTGAGTCTACTCCTATACTATTTAAATTTGTAAAACACATGACCTATGTCCTGAAATGTCTTTCTTGCTTTACTATTCTAGATAGCACTTTGCACCATCTGATATATAGAATGTTTTACTTGTGGAGATATTCACCAAATGTTTCTTCTAAGAGAATCTCAACTCCATGAAGGACAATATTTTTGTTGGTATCTTTAATGCTAGAACAGGATTTGGCACACAATTGGAACTGAAGAAAGAGTCAATGAAGAAATAAACTGATAAATGTCTACATATGCCATGTGTGAAATAATAAAAATATATATATTGGTATCTGCCCCTCAGTTCCTGACACAGATCTCCTAAAACTCTCGTAATTTCCTAAGCAATAGGAATGCTAGGATCATTTTTTGTTTTACTATTTGATTTTTGACCCTGGTTCCTAAGGGTCAAAAAGAGAGCTCCTGAATCCATTGGAATTTCCCAGGTGATAGGAAGACCTTTTGTTCTAATAATGCATTCTTGGTGAGATTCTGGATGGAGATGGTCACCAGAAAAAACAATTCATAATTAGAGGCTTGGAACTTTCAACCCTACTCACTATCCTTCAGGGAGGTGAGAGGAGTTGGAGACTAAGTTAATAATTGATCATGTCTATCTGATGAAATCTCCATAAAAATCCCAAAAGTATAGTGGTTCATAGAGCCTCTGGATTGGTGAACACATTCATGTGCCAGAGGTGTGGCACATCCCAACTCTACAGGAACAAAAGCTCTTGCACTCGGACCCTTCCAACCTCTTTCTCTTGTGTATCTGTACCTTTTGTAATATCCATTCTAATAAACCAGTAAACACAAGTAAGTGTTTCCCTGAGTTCTGTGAGCCATTCTAGCAAAAGACTGAATCTAAGAATTGTTGATTGTGGGAACACCAATTTGTAGCCAAGTTGGACAGAAGTAGAGGACCCACCATTTATGACTGGTATCTGAAGTGGGGGCAGTCTCATGGGACTGACTCCTTAACCTGTGGGGTCTATTCTGACTTCAGATAGATAATGTCAGAATTGAATGAAATTGTAGGACATCAGTTGGTGTCTGCAGATAATTAGAGAATTGCTTGATGTGTGAAATTAAAAAAAACCCTCACACATCTAGTGTCCGAATTGAAGTATTCTGTGATAAGTGAGAGTATAGAGAAAAAAAGTTGAATTTTCCTGTATGCCGTGACACTACATGTTGAGCCTCCGAAATAATTATTTCTAGGCCTCTGCTAGTTTTATACCAGCCTCTCAGAATATGTTGAAAAATTCTTTATTTATATAATTTACTATAAACAAGGCAATATTCTTTCTAGGAATTTAAGTATGCCTCATTAAGTAATGTTATGTCTCAGTTTCCTTACTTTCTAAGTAAACATAGAATTTTTCCTTTGAAAAATGGTTTAGCCAACTGCTGAAAGAAATTTTCCTTTAGAAAATGGTTTACCCAACCGCTAAACTTTCTGGAACAAGGACAGTTAAATAAATGATAAACAAAACAGGTAAATAATTTTATTAAGCTTAATGAGAAGGTACACAATAGTCACACTATTTCATATTTTAAGATTATGTTTGGGCAGTGTTTCTTTTGCTAAATGTATATAATTTTAAAACAGGTGTCACAATCTGTGAACAGGGGTTGTAGGAAGGGTAAATAATTTACAAAACTAAAAGACATCTAAGCCATTATTCATACGAAATATTGTTAGACTATTTATGAAGTTATTTTTCATTTAGGCACAAAGTTTTACCTCTTGAGATTGTTTCTCCCTGAATACTTTTGCCTTATTGTTTTAGCGACCTTGACTATAGATTCTCTATTACATCGCATTGACATGACTGACTAAAGGAATAATATATTTTCCAATCCAATTATTTTCTCTAATGCCAAATTAATGCTTTAATTAAAAAGTTAAACCAAAATATTAGAAAACATAATTCATATCAATCTCAATAATCATTAGTTGCTGGGATTTCTATTTCTACTTCAAACTTATTTATGCATTTTCTTAGAATATGCCTTCATATCTCAATCCATTTTCTGGAAGAGAAGGATCTTTTGAGGGGATATTTATAGCTTCACAATTAGTTAGCATGAAGCAACTTGTTAGTTATTTACAGCTCTCGCTATTTAACTTTAGGTAACCATGTCAGGGATCCCCACGGCCACCCTTGTGCTAGATTATTTCTAGAGGACTCATAGGACTCAGAAGCATTTATATGCACAGTTATGATTTACTATAGCAAAATAATACAGACTAAAATCAGCAAAAGGAGAACTTTCATGGGGTGAAGTCCAGGAGAAACCAGGCACCAGCTTCCAAGTGTCCTTCCCAGTGGAGCTGTGCAGGATGTACTTAATTCTCCTAACAATAATGTGGGACAACACATACCAATCAGGGAAGCTCCTCCAAGCTTTTTTGTCCAGGGTTTTTATTGGGTCAATCATATAGGCATACATGACTGATGTAACCTACTCAGACTCCAGACCCCCAGAGCAAAAGCAGGTGTTCATAAATCACATTGTTAGCATAAACTACCTACTCAAACTGGTACAGGCCCAACATTCCAAAAGCTCAGAGCTCAGCTCCCAGGAGCCAGCCAAGGGCTGACCCTAAAATCTGGCCTTTCATGGGAATATGTAGAGTTTGAACAATCCAGATATGCTGAGTTAACCCTTTCGTATACAGGAACACAACCTGTATCTACTGCTTGAGAAAAAAAAAAGGCTTCATGAAGAATAATCCCCTAGATACTTAGCTCATTTTTTTCTTCTGAGCCCTATTTTTATTTTTCTCCAAACATTGCAAAAAGAACAAAAAGAGGTAGGGCATTATCATTCAACCACATGAATCCCCATCATTACCATTATTCTATAAATTGGGATAGTTAACTAATTTCCTTTAAAACAAGAGAGGTGAAATTACCTTCTTTCCCTGAGAGGAGCACTCATTTGTCAACTAAGTTGTATAATCACTAATGTAATTATATTTGTCCTTTTAGCAACCACTCTGTTATGGGAGGATATATTCAACTTTTTCTCATATTATCCATATTGTATAAACACGAGAAAAAAATTTTTAAAATAATTATCTTTTAAGCCAAGGCTTAAAACAACTATACATAAAACTCAGTGACTTTAATTGCATTTAAAGTCAGTTCATTTTGTGTATGTGTCATTTTCTTTGAATAAAATGTCAAACATTAAAAAAGAGTAAACATTTCAAAAAGTAAAAGTACTTCCTTTGCCTCTAATCCCATTCTTCAAAATTCACACTTGTAGCCATTAGAAATTAGTGTCATTATGATCATCATCATCACCACCACTACCAAAAACCTCCATGTAGTGACTTAAATATCCAGGGATGTAATTATATTTCATTGAAAAAAAACACAGAGGTAGGCATCCTAGTGCTGCTGTTGTTGACCTAGGATGTCATGAGAGACACAAAACACATTGCTTTTTTCCCTCATGCTAGCATGTTAGTTCTAGGCCTCATATTTGCTGCTTCATGGTCTCCAGTTGGTTGCTATACCTCCTGTTTTCATCTTGCATTACAGGCAGGGTGAAAGAAGGGGAAGAGGCTGTAATGCTAGACTTTTGATAATACATCATTAGCCAGAGAGGTTTCATACGGTCAATCCTAGCTGTAAGGGTGTCTGGGAAATCAGGTTTTTATCTTTTAGAGCCTCCACACAAGAGGAAGATAGGAGAAAAGAGAGTTGAAAATAAAGATCAGATAAGTCAACATACAATCTCAACTACAGAGTTCCAATGTACAGAAAATTATACACATATAGATACATACGTTTAAATATATAACTTATGTATTTAAATAATAGCATATAAGCTTATAACTTATTTTCTACCCTTAAAATATTTATTAGGTATCTTTCCCTATCAGACACAAGGATATTGTCTTCATACTTTGTGAAGGTGAAGATTATATGGATATATCATAAGTTATCTTAACTAGTTCCTGATTAATGGACATTTACATATTTAGATGTCAGTACTATTATCAATGTACTGCAGTGAACATCCTAGAACATCCGCACCCTTGCATTTGTGTGAGTATATCTTCAGGATAAATTCCTTGAAGTATAATTGCTGGATTCAAAGGTATTCACATTTTAAATCTTCTTAATAGGAATTTAAAGAGATATAAAAATGGTTTTGCACTTATAATGGTAGGTAATATGTCCAGTTTTATGTTAGATACAAAGGGTTCATTATAGTGAAAAACCCAATAGCTTCTAGTATAACCTTGAGTAGTGAAAAATGAAATGCAAGTTTATTTCAAAAAGGGTGTTTGTGAAATTCTGAAAGATGTAGGGATGATCTAAAGTGATAGGGAGAATATAGTTTGCAGCAGCTTATATATTTGTGACAGATTTAGAAGATATTAATGTATCTCAGGAATCGTTTTCTTAGCTCAGTTTTCCCCAGGTATTAATATGTGTAATATGTACATACATCACTTGTTAAAAATCTGGGTTCTGATCCTTTAGGTCTAGAGTGTGACCTGAGAGTCTGCATTTCTAACAAACTCCTATGTGATGCTGATGTTACTGGGGACAAAGCTTTAAGTAATCTTCATGGATCAGAAACTGAGTTCTTAAGTAAAAAGAGTACTAAGAACCAGTGTTGATTTGTATAAGGTTGTACTCCTTTGGGAGTCAGGTGGGGCCCCCAGCTACACACTCTTCATGCCAATTTTTTATCACTTTGATTGGTATCAGCACCAGCATTAGGAGGCAACAATGGTAAATGTGGCTTATATGTGTTCACGTAACATAGTAAGCATCTTGGGCCGAAGGTGAGATGGACTCATTAAAGTGGACCAAAGCAAGAAGGGGAAAACTTGGAAGACACTGTATTCACTGACAGAGCATTTGATCTCACATAAAACAGCCCTTTGGCACTCTCATATAAAACTTGGAGTCAGGGGAGATGGTGGATTTTGTGGCAGGCCAGATGTCTCTAATTAGCTGTTCAGGGTCTCACAAGGCTGCAATCACGATGTCAGTTATGACTGTGGCTCATCACCAGATTGACTGAAAAACTGCTTCCAAGTTTTTCAAGTGGTTAGATAAGTTCATTTTCTCATAGCTGTAAGACCTAGGGCTCCAGCTTTTTCCTGGCTGTTGGCTTTTGGCTGCTTAGGTTCTAGAGACCTCCAGTAGTTTCTGGCCACATGGTCCTTACCACAGACCCTCTCACAACATGGCAGCTTACTTATTCAAAGCCAGCATTGGAGAGAGAGTCTTTAACCTCAGGGAGGGGCCCAGTGGGATTTCTTCTCATTAAGACAGACCCATCCAGATAATCTTTCTTTTGATAGCTCAAAATCAATTGATTTAATTTATAATCCTTAATTACATCTACAAAATCCCTTCACTATGCCAGATAATGTAACCTAGTCAAGGGAGTGACATCTCATCATATTTGCCATATTCTGTTTAGAAGCAAGTTCTGCTTATACTAAGGAGGTGATTACAAAAAGGCTTGGACACCATGGGGGCAGGAATCATGGAAGCCACCTCGAGGTCTGTCCACCACAGCATTTATTTATATTTATACTTTTTTTAAATGAGAAATTCTCACTCAGTAGCCTATTAGATACCTTTGTAATGATTTTGGCCATACAACTTCTAAAGGCACTTAAGATTAGAACCACAGGGTTTCACCAGTATGTTGAAGAGATTTCTGCACTTGCATGTTTATTGCAGTATTATTCACAATAGTCAAACTATAGAAGCAACTTAAGTGCCCATCAACAGATGAATGTATAAAGAATATGTTCACAATAAAATATTACACAATCTTAAGGAAGAAGAAAGTCCTGTCATTTGTAACAACATGGATGAATCTGAAGGACATTATGTTAAGTGGCATAAGCCAGGCACAGAAAAACAAATACTGCATGATCTCACTTATATGTGGAATCTAAAAAATTTAAACTCTTAAGAGAGTAGAAGGGTAGTTACCAGGTGTTGGGAGATGGGGCATTGGGGTGTGGAATGGAGAGAAGTTGACTAAAGGATATAAAGCTTTAGTTAGAAATAAGGAAAGAGTTTTTGAGATCTATTGCACAGCATGATTATTAATACATTATTAGCTCTTGTTAATAATAATGTATATTTCAAGTTGCTAAAAGAATGCATCTTAAATTTTCTCATTACAAACAAGTGATAATATATGAGGTGATAAATACATTATTTAGCTTGATATAATCATTCCATAATGTAAACATATATAAAAATATCACATTATGTCCCATAAATATATACGATTATTGTTTTGTCAGTTAAAAATAAAAATTTAAGTAAAAACAAATAAAACTAACATAAAAATTTATAATTAAAAAAAATTTTTTAAGGTGGAGGAGATTTAAGATGGCTGACTAGTTGCACCTGGGCATGCCTCTTCCACAAAGAGAAACCCAAATATTGAACAGATATTTACACATTGAATGCACTGTCTGAGAAACAATACTGGAATTCAAGAGAAGCAACAAGAGACACTGAGGGTGACGGAAGGGGAAGAAGGGCTATCTGCTCAGGATTGCTAGAAGCCAGGAGCAGCCTGTGGACCCAAGAAAGGGACAAGAGGGACTTCCCAGAACTCCTCATTCTTGCCATGGACATTTACAATACTAACTACAGGAGAGGTCCTCAATCTCCTCAGACCTTCATACTGGTATAGGTAGTTGCCTGGAAATCATGTACAGGCACTGCTCTAGTCCCATAGGTTTCTCAGCACTGGGCAGCTGCAGCACAGTGCTATTCTGGGACCTCATCCACCAAGGCTCTGCATCTTGCCCTGAGGCCACTGCTGCTGCTGCCTGCTACCAGGTCACGTAGGGAAAGGGGAGGCCCAGTACTCTCATTTGCCCCAAGAACAAGTTCCACCACCACTGCTGTGTGCTCTTGTGGGGCCACAGAGCATTTGGACCATGTGCCACACATGTTCTATCCTCCCTCAAATCTGCCTGCTTGGCCATTCCCATGAAGAGGGGCCTGACCTTCCTGGTGGCGGGCCTACAGTGCAGCTACCATTGCCCTACTCTACTGTTCTACTAGTGGCCTTGGACCAGCCCACATATCCCTATCGAAGTTAGCACTTGAGTCTGAGGGCCTAAGGCAAGTCCACTAGCCTAGTCCCATCCTCCCAGGACTCAAGCATGATGTCCAAGGGAATGGGGATGAGATTTGTGACCTGATTTGGAGTGGGGGCAGAACCCCAAAAGGTAAGAAATTACAGGAGAGTGTAGCATGGTTTCATGCTGTGATGCGGGAGCTGGGTACTCTTCCCTTTGTGAGACTGGACCAGGAAGAGTGTGGTCTGAGAGCCTCAGTTTCTGCCCTGGGCAGAGTCTCCTGTCCTGGGATGGCTTTGTGACCTGAACACACACTGCTTGGGACTGGGCCTACTGCCAGATACCACAGGGAGATTCCCTGGGTCAGGGAAGTGGGATCTGGGTTGGTTCCACTGCTGCCTGTTGGCCTGTGGATTTGGGACCACCCTTATCCTTGTGTGGGCAATTTGGTGTGGGAGAAGCACCTGTGCTTCTCCCTGGAAATTTTCCCTAGCGGCCTAATAGTTGCCTGCTACCCATGCTGGGGTCAAGACTTGAGCCTGCCATTGGTGAGCCTAGATGTCAGCTTATTCAACCCAGCTAGGCCTAGTCTTGCCCCCTCCCCCGTGTTGGTGGCAGAGCATGGGCTGTAGACCCTTTGGAGTTCCACAGCCCCACCCATTGCCTGGGACATCCAAGTACTTCTCCTGATTAACAAAGGCCAAGCATAAGTCCAACTGCCACCAACACAGCTGTGTCCCTCCTGGAAGTGCCACCTACTGGCTAAGTAGGTGGCCAACCCAATAAAACACACCTGCACAACCCAATAAAATGCCTGCTGATGGAAATGCACAACACCAGGGAATGAGATAAGCTTCCTGAGACTTTCACCTTACTTTCTCTGCAGGAGGAATTGAGCTTGCGCACAAACACAGTACACAATTACTACAGCCTATAGCATTTGAAAAAAAAAAAACACCACATGAAGGTTATTAATAACCAAAGAATTCATATAGACCCTTGGCTTCCTGACGCACCGAGAAGCAAAGCCAAATGAGCCTACCCAACATAGACTACAATCCTACCCTCAAAGGGTACCAGTGAAACAAAAGTAAATTAAAAAATAAGAAGTGACAGTTTCTCCAAATGAGATAAAACCAGCATAAGAACTCTGGCAGCATGAGTAAAAAGAATGTTTTGACACCCCAAAGGATCACACTAGCTTTCTAGCAATGGACCCTAACCAAAATGAAAATTCTGAAATGACAGATAAATAATTCAATATATGGATTGTAAGGATACTCAATTAAATGCAAGAGAAAGTTGAAAACCAACACAAGGAAATCAGAAAACCAATTCAGAATATGAACGAAAAATTTACTGAAGAGACAGTTATTTGAAAAAGAAACCAAACAGAACTTCTGGAAATAAATTCATTGAAGAAATTACAAAATATGGTTGAAAGCTTTAGCAATTGACCAAGCAGAAGAAAGAATTGTAGAACTTGAAGATGGGTCTTTTGAATTGACCCAGTGAGACAAAAATAAAGAAAAAAAATTTTAAATGGACAAAACTTCTGAGAAATATGGGATTTTGTAAAGCAACCAAACCTCTGAGTTGCAGGTATTGCTGAGGTCTGAAAAACCTATTTTAGAAAATAATTCAGAAAACTTCCATGGTTTTGCTAGAGATGTAGACATCCAGATACAAGAGATTCAGAGAATACCTGGAAGATATTTTGCAAGACAAACTTCACCAAGGCATACAGTCATCAGACTATCAAAAATCATTATGAGGCTAAAAATCCTATAAGTAGTAAGAAAGAAGCATCTAATCACCAATAAAAGAAATCCCATCAGACTAACAGCAAAATCCTCAGGAGAAACCTTAGAAGCCAGATGAGATTGGGGTCCTATTTTCAGTCTTTTAAAGGAAACAAAAAACTTTCAGCCAAGAATTTTGCATGCGGCATTGTTTACAATAGCAAAGACCTGGAACCAACCCAAATGCCCATCGATGATAGACGGACAAGGAAAATGTGGCACATATACACCATGGAATACTATGCAACCATAAAAAAACGATGAGTTCATTTCCTTTGTAGAAACCATGGATGAATCTGGAAACCATCATTCTCAGCAAACTGACACAAGAACAGAAAACCAAACACCACATGTTCTCACTCATAGGCGTTGAACAATGAGAACTCATGGACACAGGGAGGGGAGCATCACATACTGGGGTCTGTTGGGGGGGGAATAGGAGAGGGACAGCAGGAGGTAGGGAGGTTGGGGAGGGATAACAGGGGGAGAAATGCCAGATGTAGGTGAAGAGGGGATGGAGGCAGCAAACCACATTGCCATGTGTGTACCTATGCAACAATCCTGCATGTTTTGCACATGTACCCCAGAGCCTAAAGTACAATAAAATACATATATATAAAAGAATTTTGCATGCTGATAAACTAAACTTTATAAATGATGGATAAATAAATTCTTTCCCAGACAGGAAAATGTGAAGGGAATTTGTCACCAATAGGCTAGTTCTGCAAGAAATGTTCAAAGGAGTTTTAAACATAGAAATGAAAGAGTGATACTATAAAAAAAATCTCAAAGCATAAAACTCAGAGGTCTTATAAAGCAATAACACAATTAAGACTACAAAACAACGAGGTAACAATCAACATTACTACAGGAATAAAACCTCACATATCAATATTAATCTTGAATGTAAATGGACTAAATGTTCCAATTAAAAGATACAGACTGAAGGAATGAATGAAAAACAAATAGGTAACCATAGTTGCTTACAAGAAACCCACCTAAATGGTAAATAAATTTACAGATTCAAAGTAAAGGGGTAGAAAAAGATATATCCCATGCAAGTGGAGACCAAAAGCAAGCAGGAATAGCTATACCTATATCAGATATAACGTATATTAAATTAAACAGCACAGGCCAGGATTGGTGGCTCATGTCTGTAATCCCAGCACTCTGGGAGGCTGAGGCAGGTGTATCACCTGAGGTCACCAGTTTGAGACCAGCCTGGCCAACATGGTGAACTCTCATCTCTACTAAAATACAAAAATTAGCCAGGCATGGTGGCGAGTGCCTGTAATCCCAGCTACTTGAGAGGCTGAGGCAGGAAAATAACTTGAACCTTGGAGGCAGAGGTTGCAGTGAGCCAAGATCGTGCCATTGCATTCCAGCCTGGGCAACAAGAGCAAAACTCTGTCTCAATAATAATAATAATAATAATAACAGTACAAAAAGACAAATAATGTCATTATATCATGACAAAAAGATCAATTCAACAAGAAGCCATAAAATCATAAATATATGCATCCAGCTCCAGAACATCCAGATTCATGAAACTAACACTTCTAGACCAAAAGTACATGATAGACAGCAGTATAGTAATAGTGGGGCATTTAAACACCCCACTGACAACCCTGGAGAGATTATTGAGACAGAAAACCAACAAAGAAATTCTGTACTTAAACTGGACTCCAGACTAAATGAACCTAACAGACATTTACCAAACATTCTACCCACAATCACAGAATATACATTTTTCTCATCTGTGCATGGAATATTCTCCAAAATAGACCATATACTAGGCCACAAAGCAAGTCTCAATAAGTACCTTCTCAGACCACAGTGGAAAAAAACTAGAAATCAATCAAGAGGAACTCTCAAAACTATACAAATAGAAGGAAATTAAACAACCTTCTCCAAAATGATTGTTGGCTCAATTATGAAATTAAGGAGGAAATATTTAAAAATTTTGAAAATGCCAAGTGTGGGTGAAGGGGAGGAAGGCAGCAAAACACACTGCCATGTGTGTACCTATGCAACTATCTTGCACATTCTGCACATGTACCCCCAAACCTATAATGTAATAAAAATTAAAAAAAAATTTTTTTTGAAAATAATGAAAGTAGAGACACAACATGCCAAACCTCTGAAATACAGCAAAAGCAGTGAAAAAAGGGAAGTTTGTAGCATTAAATGCCTAAATTGAAAAGATAGAAAGATCTCAAATTAACAACCTAATGTTGCATCTCAAGGAACTAGAAAAATAAGAAAAAAAAAAACCCCAAATCTAGCAAAAGAAGAGAAATAACAAATATCAGAGCAGAATTAAATGAAATTGAAACCAAGAAAACAATATAAATTATCAATGATATGAAAAGTTGGTTCTTTGAAAAGACACTTGCTGGCTAGATTAACCAAGAAAAAAGAGAAGATGCAAATATGCACAATTAGAACAGTGATGACACTACAACTGATACCACATGAATACAAAACATCACCAAAGACTACCAGGAGCATCTCTATGCACACAAACTAGAAAACTTAGAGAAGATGTACAAATTCCCGGAAATACACAACCTCCCAAGATCGAATCAGCAAAAAAATAGAAATCCTGAACAGACCAATAAAGAAAAGTAAAATGGAATCAATCATTAAAACAATCTCCCAACAAGAACAATAAGTCCAGGACCAGACAGATTCACAGCTGAATTCTGCCAGATATATAAATAAGAACTGGTATGAATCCTACTGAAACTGTTCGAAGAAATTGAGGAAGGAATTCTCCCTATTTCATTCTATGAAGCCGGTATCACTTAGAAAACCCTAATGAAAACCCTAATGACTCCCCAAAAGATTCCAGATTTGATAAACGACTTCAGGGAAGTTTCAGGATACTAAATTTATGTACAAAAATCAGTTGCATTTGTATATGCCAATAACAATGAAGCTGAGAACCAAATCAAGAAGTTAATCCCATTTACAATAGCAACATAAAAATAAAATATCTTTGTGGTATATACATACCATGAATACTACTCAGCCATAAAAAAGGAACAAAATAATGGCATTCACAGCAATGCAAATGTCTGGATGGAATTGGAGAACATTATTCTAAGTGAAGTAACTAAGGAATGGAAAACAAAACATTGTATGTTGCCACTTATAAGTGAGAGCTAAGCTATTCTTATGCAAAGGCATAAGAATAATACAATGGACTTTGGGGTCTTGGGGGGACAGGTGACAGGTTGAGGGATAAAAGACTACACATTGGGTACAGTGTACACTACTCGGGTCATGTGTGTATTAAAATCTCAAAAATTACCGCTAAAGAACTTATCCATGTAACCAAACACCACCTGTTCCCAAAAAATATTGAAATAAAAAAATTAAAATATCTAGAAATATATTTGCTCAAGGAGGTGAAACATCTCTATAAGGGAAATCAAAAAACACTGCCAAAAAAAATAGTAGATAACATACACAAGTGGAAAAATAGCCCATGCTCATGCATTGGAAGAACTAATATTAAAATGACAATATTGACCAAAGCAATCCACAGATTCAATGCAATTCCTGCCAAATTACAAATGGCATGTTTCACAGATTAGGAAAAAATCCTAAACCTCACATGAATCCAATAAAGAGCCTGAGTAGCCAAAGCAATACTAAGCAGAAAGAGCAAAGTTGGAGGAATCAAATTAGTGACCTCAAACTATATTACAGGCTATAGTAACCCAAACAGCATAGTACGGGTATAAAAATAGATAGATCAATTGAACAGAATAGGGAACTGAGATATAAAGCCACAGGCCTACAACCAACTAATCTTTGACAAAGTTAACACAAATATACACTGGGGAAAGGGTACCCTGTTCAATACATTTTGCTGGGAAAACTGGATAGCCATATGAAAAAGAATAAAACTGGACTCCTGTCTTTCACTATATATAAAAATTAACTCAAAATGGATTAAACACTTAGATGTAAGACCTGACACTAAATGTTCAATAAAATACTGGCAAACAGAATCCAACAACACATCAAAAAGCTTATCCATCATGATCGAGCCGGCTTTATCCCAGGGATGCAAGGCTGGTTCAACATCTGCAAATCTATAAATGTAATCCATCACATAAACAGAACCAAAGACAAAAACCACATGATGATCTCAATAGATGCAGAGAAGGCCTTTAACAAAATTCAATAGACTTTTATGCTAAAAACTCTCAATAAACTAGGCATTGATGGGTCATATCACAAAATAGTAAGAGCTATTTATGACGGACCCACAGCCAATATCATACTGCATGGGCAAAAACTGGAAGCATTCCCTTTGAAAACTGACAAAAGATAAGAATGCCCTCTCTCACCACTCCTATTCAACATAGTATTGGAAGTTCTGGCTAGGGCCATGAGGCAAGAGAAAGAAATAAAGGGTATTCGAATAGGAAGAGAATGTCAAATTGTCCCTGTTTGCAGATGACATTATTATATATTTAGAAAACCCCATCATCTCAGCCCAAAAGCATTGGCAACAAAAGCCAAAATAGACAAATGGGACCTAATCAAACTCCACAGCTTCTGCATGGCAAAAGAAACAGTCACTAGAGTGAATCGGCAACCAACAGAATGGGAGAAAATTTTTGCAGTTTACCCATCTGACAAAGGGCTGATATCCAGAATTTACAAAGAACTCAAACACATTTACAGGAAAAAAACAAACAAGCCCATTCAAAAATGGGCAAAGGATATGAACAGACACTTTACAAAGGAAGACATACATGAAGCCAACAAACACATGAAAAAATGCTCATCATCACTGGTCATTAGAGAGATGCAAATCAAAACCACATTGAGATACCATCTCACGCCAGTTAGAATGGCCATCATTAAAAAATCTGGAGACAACAGATGCTGGAGAGGATGTGGAGAAATAGGAACACTTTTACACTGCTGGTGGGAGTGTAAATTAGTTCAACCATTGTGGAAGACAGTGTGGCGATTCCTCAAGGACCTAGAAATAGAAATTCCATTTGACCCAGCAATCCCATTACTGGGTATATATCCAAAGGACTATAAATCGT